>BOPN01002702.1:167500-170000 GCA_017312705.2 Penaeus japonicus | reverse complement strand
ATTAAGTACATTTAACCAATATACATATAGATCAATTAAATACATTAACAGTTAAATTAGATAGGTGCGTAGTCTTAGAACCTAAGACCTCCATCTCGAGGGCTTTTATTACCAAAAAAAAGGTCATTTCTCTAATACTCCTGAAATATTGTGCTGTAAAATGAGTGAAGAATACAGCATTAAAATTTGTAACATTTCCTGAATTAAAGATTTTACTCTTCTGCCTTTGTTTTTATTCAGAAAATTGTTAAAAACTGGAACGGTAGATGGCAGGGCAGTCGCGTGTATTTCGAGAAAGGGGTCGCGAGCACAAAAAAAGCGACTTCATGGTTAGATCATACAAAACTTTCTAAACACACCATAGACACTCCGTTTACAAATTAACACAAACAATACCCAAATTTGATTAAAAAAACAGATAACACAATACAATTACAAATCGAATCAAACAAGCAAGCAAAAAAAAAAAAAAAAAAAAAAAAAAAAAAAAAAAAAAAAAAAACATTACCACATCACAGTAACACCTCAACGTATATCCACATCCTTTCATTACAACTTCACAAAGCCTATTTCTAACGGAAGCTTCAAACTTCACATCACGGATCTGATGAGATCTGCCGGATACGTTCGCGGATGTGATGCTGTACTGTACCATAAGGTGTGGTAATCGTGTTGGTACAGAGTAGGGGTGCGGGGATATATTTCGTTGTTCGTTGTTATTAGTCCTATGTTCATGATTTGTTCTTCTATTTTTGCTATCTTTATTATTGTTATTTTTGTTATTTTTCTTCTTTTTTGTCTTCTTATTGTGATTTTTATTATTATTATAATTGATATCATTGTTGTCATCATCATAATCTTCATCATCATTGTAATTATCATTATCATCAATATCACATCATTGTTTTCAATATCATTAATATAGTCATCATCATCATTATCAACATCACATCATCACCAATATCATCATTATCATCATCAGCAGCAGCAGCGTCATCATTATCTTTGTTATTACTATTCGTATCATTATAGTTTTTGCCCTATCATCACTCAGCAATTATCATAACTAATACAATACGGAAAATTGCACAGTCAACTTATGCAATTGAAAACGATGAAACGACAAACGAACTAAAATCTCAACTCTGAAGTCAAACGATGGAAAGATGAGAAAATGAAAAGGACGAGAAACAGAATAAGATGAATGAATAAAAATGCAAGGAAGGAAGCAACGTAGGAAACCGGAAGGACATTCAGGTAAACTACAGAAGGCAAAGAAAGGTCAGGTCAGGTCAGGTCAGGTGCATCGGGAAATGATGTAAGGATGTTAGCGTAGTAGTCACGACTTTATGATCAGAACCTTAAATAAATTAATGCATGCATAAATAGGTAAATAATACAACTGGACGATTAATATATGAAGAAATAAATAGTTAAGGAATTCTGAAGTCCTATTCTTTATTTAATTATGAAAGAGTCTACCATTCAACCGAGTGGGTAGTGTCCCTCTGGTGGCAGAAACTGGAATTATTAGTATGATCTGTAGATATGCATTAGGATATTATATTTTGACATTACTTTTATATCATATTATTGTGATGTAATTGTTTTTGAGGGGAGGGGATGGTGACTGGGCATCTGCCAAATAAAAAGGTCTTCCCATATTGCTTTTTAAGTATTTATTGTCATTGTTATCATTATTATCGATGTTGTTTTGTTGCTGTCTGATCATCATATTTATCCTCATCATCATCATTATCATGATTGTGGTCATTAATACCATTATCCTTTAATTATCAATGCTATCATTATCATTATTATTCGCATCATCATTATTATTATTATTATCATTACTGCCAAGTTTACTGTAATCATCATTAGCATTACCATGACTATTACCACTACCACTAGACTTACCATTGCCATTAACCAGTATCATTATCCTACTCCTCCTCCTCATCATTATCATCGCCATCACCATCACCACTTCACCACTACCATCATAGCCACCATCATCATCACCACTACCATCATCATCACCACCACTACCATCATCACCATCATCATTATAATCATCATCAACACACACACACACACACACACACACACACACACACACACACACACACACACACTGGCACAAGGGCTCACACACTCGCATAGGTTTACACGACCACATACACACCTCCATAAAAACCCGATGGCAGCGAGTTCTATCCTGGTCCAACATATGAGGTTGCAGCTGTCAGAGGTGTTACCTTGCTCTCTTCAAATATGCCCACATGTGGAGTCTGCATGTGCGGTTCTAGCAATGCATATTCGAAGCATATTGAGATAGATATATGTAGCGTAGCGGGGGATAATCAGAACACTTAGAGATATGTATTCTTGCGTATATATATTGGGTTGTACGTGATGGTACAGGGCCTATGATTGGGAAGATGTCATTTTGCTATTTATTTATTTTGTCCAGTGAATGATATATCTATTCATTGGATTT
>BOPN01002702.1:157500-160000 GCA_017312705.2 Penaeus japonicus | reverse complement strand
CTTGTGTCTTTAGCCTTGCCAAAGGAACCATAAGCATCGACGTATGGAAACTGATAAATTAAAGTTTACGAACATAAAATATGCACTCAATGCATTAATAGGGAGTGCATTGCTAATATCAATATACCTCATAAAAAGACCATTTATCTATAAAAATATACGGTGCCGAATATACAAGGGCTGAGGTCTCATATTAGTTTTGAAGTCATTTTCCCTTTCGAAAACATATGAAAGATATGCATGGCATGCTTGTAGGTTTCTTCATTATGATCACAATCAGAATTCCTTCTTGATTCTACTCATGACAACATTTCTATACATTTTCCGAATAACGCCACGTTACTAAATACCACAAAAGTGGTATCGATGGGTTCCTCTCAACCTCTACTGTTCATATATTGTGGATATCATGTGCAATTCTACCTCTGGACCCCACAATCTGGTTCCCTTTTTTTAAGGCACCTCGTGCTACCTCGTCCTACTTCGGGGCGTATTTCGTATGCAAAATATTAACCCAATTATCTACCTAACTTTACCTAGTTTTAAATTAAGCCCTAGCCAAGGGGGAGCTTCGCCCCCCTGGATGCACCCTATTTGGGGCACTTCGAGCAACATACATTGTGCAAAATACCTCGAAAAACATCATCTTCGCCCTGAAATTCAAACATGGCTGTGTTTACGTATTTACGGCCAGCGACAAGCTGTGGACTGGAAACCCCCAATGAATTACCTGCATGCGCTGTTATGTTTTTTTTCGATAGATGGCGCAATATTCCCAATTGTTTACAGTATAGTTATCGAGTGCCTTCTATTGAGTGGTCGCGTTATCATCGGTCCTAGTTTCCTATCCTGAGGAATATATGATACGAAGTCTCAGTTGCTGACATCATGGCGCATTGTTAAGGTTATTCATGGTCGCGGCATTTTCATCTACAGAACTAATTACGTATCATAAGTATCATAAGTGTCCTGAATAGGGGAGGTCCATAGGGGAGCGTAGCCCCCTCTTAGCTAGGGCTGACTTGATAACTAGGCAAAGTTAGGTAGGTAATTGGGTTAAGATTTTGCAAACGAAATATGCCCTGAATTCATATTTTACCCCGCAATTTCCCTGATCTACTTCATGCCCTCCCCTACGATCGGGACCCAGATTGTGGGGTCCAGGGGTGGAAGCGCGCATTATCTCCACTATATATGAACAGTAGAGGTTGAGAGGAATCCATCGATACCACTTTTGTGGTATTAAGTAACGGAATAAGTATTCGGAAAATTTACCTCATACACCAATTGGTAATGAATAATGGTGCGCTATGTCCTTAGGTTTAAGATTCGGCAGACTTATAATATTCATTCTTCATCCACCCACTATGGCCGTCTCATACTCTCTGGGTCAATCTGTAGGCTTTTACAAACGAAAAGGATATATATTACATACACCTAAAATGAGTACATTGACCTACTCGATTTAGGATAAAGGTGAGCGTTTCAGGTCAAAGGTCAGACGCATTAGACATATACAGTAGGTAACATATGTAATCATATAAAGCATCAATTATTAATCAAAATTAAATTCAGAACGATTTTTATGACCGCTTCAATATGTATCGTATTTGTAACCAGGGGCGTGTCCCGAGGTAGAACAGTCTAGTCTAGCACCTTCTAGTCTAGTGACCCATATAGGCTTACGCAGCCCAAAAGTTTTTACATACCTCTGCTTGTCATATGATCAGATAAGTAAATCATTATCAGTTGAGATGTAAAAGTCAGTTATACTTATGAAATGACGGTTTCTACATCTATTATAGATATCCAAATATGTCTCAGTGAATCGATCTATTTATACGACTATTTATCCATCTAGCCCATATCACATATTCCTTTGTGTATATGGATATGTTAACGTATATCTACCCACGCAACCTTCCTTCCTTTCTATTTATTCTCATTCTCTTTCTCTCTCACATATTTTTATTTTTATTCTATTTAATTTTAATTTAATTTTAATTTTAAATTTTCTCTTTCTTTATATATGAATATATAATAATGAACATTTCAACAAACCAATAGTCTAATACCAGCTATTGATGATTCGATCACTTAATAGCCAATCATCGCCCTTTCTCTAATTCACCAATCGCTAAAACCGTGATCCACTAAGCCTTCTGTAGCCATCAAAGTCGGCCAGAAAAGCGATCAATCGGCCTACCATTCAGTGACTAACCAGGCAAACAGCAGCCCATTCAGGTAGATCCATCAGTGTCACTTTCATTGACAGCTTTCCATTAATAGTACAGACATGAATCCGACATGTTTTTGAGAGTGGAGAGATTTGGCATTGATTGACTTTATTGACGTGTGTGTAAGTTTTCTGATGTTTTTTTTTTTTTTTTTGATTTTTTTTTTTTCATTATTTTTTTTTTTACTTTGTATTGCATCGTGATGGTTAGATATAATCGTCTGATGTCATTTTGATGTGCAAAATGTATGAGGAAATGTACCT
>BOPN01002702.1:137500-142500 GCA_017312705.2 Penaeus japonicus | reverse complement strand
GGAATAGAGAGAGGGAGAAAAGGAATAGAGAGAGGGAGAAAGGAATAGAGAGAAGGAGAAAGGAATAGAGAGAGGGAGAAAGAAATAGAGAGAAGGAGAAAGGAATAGAGAGAGGGGGAAAGGAATAGAGAAAGGGAGAAAGAAATAGAGAGAGGGAGAAAGGAATAGAGAAAGGGAGAAAGAAATAGAGAGAGGGAGAAAGAAATAGAGAGAAGGAGAAAGGAATAGAGAGAGGGAGAAAGGAATAGAGAGAGGGAGAAAGGAATAGAGAGAGGGAGAAAGGAATAGAGAAAGGGAGAAAGAAATAGAGAGAAGGAGAAAGGAATAGAGAGAGGGGGAAAGGAATAGAGAAAGGGAGAAAGAAATAGAGAGAGGGAGAAAGGAATAGAGAAAGGGAGAAAGAAATAGAGAGAAGGAGAAAGGAATAGAGAGAGGGAGAAAGGAATAGAGAAAGGGAGAAAGAAATAGAGAGAAGGAGAAAGGAATAGAGAGAGGGGGAAAGGAATAGAGAGAAGGAGAAAGGAATAGAGAGAGGGGGAAAGGAATAGAGAGAAGGAGAAAGGAATAGAGAGAGGGAGAGAGAGAAAGAGAAAGAGAAAGAGAAAGAAAAAAGGAAAGAAAGAAAAAGAAATAAAGAAAGGAAAAGAGAAAGAAAAAGAGACAGAAAGAAAGAAGGAAAAAGAGACAGAAAGAAAGGAAGAAAGAGAAAAAAGAAAGAAAGAGAAAGACAGAAAGAAAGAAAGATAAAGATAGAAAGAGAAAGAAAGGGAGAAAGAGAAAGAGAAAGAGAAAGAGAAAGAGAGAGACAGAAAGAGCGAGAGAGCGAGAACCCAAGAACACGTAATAAGCGTTTCCAAAAACATAACAGAAGAATCAATGCCCCACTTAGGGTGCAACACGCCAGCGAGAATATTGACACCAGAAAGTAACCGCCGCGACAACACGTGCTGGATCGTGATTGGCTGGATCGTGATTGGTCGTCTTGGAATGCCATTGGGTGTTTATGTTCGATTATGTTTTGTTTTTTTTCTCGGGAAAAGTTTTTGGATTTATGAATATGATATCGCGAGTGTTCTTAGTAGTGTTGAATATTTGAAAGAGAATAAGCATTAAAAAAAGGAGAGAAGATATACACTGGTTGTTTACTTGGATTCTTTTTGTTTGTTTGTATTTTGTGGATGTGTGTACGTATGTCTGTTTTTATATGTGTATGTATGTATGTGTATGTTTGCCGTATGTATGTATGTGTATGTTTGCCGTATGTAAGAAAGTGTATATTTTGCGTGAGGAGGGATGTTTGCATGTATAGATATTGTATGTATGGAAGTAATTATGAAATTTATGGTAATATGTATCGTATGTATGTATGTTTATCGTACACATACGTATGTACTTACGTTGATATTCAAGCAAACGTATATCTTTAAATTATTCATCCCTATATATGCAGCATGTATTCATAAAAGTATGTATGAATACTAAAATGCATGTGGTCTATACACACACGACCACTTTTACACGTGCTTACTTTCAACTTAAAAGAACCAAGCCGCTTATTTGACCGATTCCATTAACTATTATTACTTGAGCATAGCAAGAAAGAGCATGTTCGATTTTTACCCTCTTAGTTAAATGAGTATTGAAACTGACATGAACAAAATCTAATATTAATGAAACGTTCCTTGAAGTGCACTATGTTATTTTTCCAGACGGATGAGTTTGCGTAAGTCTTCTGTTTTTTTTTTTCCATAAGTCGTTATGTTGTTATTTTTATTCGACGTTATGTGTCGATAAACAAGCAAGAAGGCGCTCGATTGAGACAACAAACCTCAAGTGTATATAGAAGTTGTAAGCTTCTCGTCCCTTGATTAACAGACGGATCTCGTGATTACCATTAGATTGCCTGCTCGTTAGTTTTGTTCAAGCGGCCGTTTGCCTAACATTGATTCCTAGATTATCGTTCGCTTTTCATTACGTCGGTTTCTTTTTCTTACAGTATCGCCCGGCCGAGTACCGCTGGGTTGCGTTCTACCCTTAGCGACGGTAACCTCAATCGGGATATGGTAAGCTTTGCATCACTCCCTTCAGGTGCTTTACGCCTTTCCTTGAGAGTTCTAAGTGCGTTTTCCTTTCTTATCAGATGACTGCCCTCCCTCAAAGTGCTTCTGCGTCTTATGCAGTTCTAGTACGTTGCAATTTCTTGCTAAATGACTACTTTTTGGCTGCTTTTACGTGGCTTAGCCTAAACTTTTAAGTGCGTTATCACTAATTGCTTCCCCCTAAATATTTCTTTTTTCGTATCTTTCCCTAACAGTTTATGCGTTATCATGAACTTGCTAGAGTATTCCTCTTCTCTAAATGCTTCACACCTTTTGCTCTTGAGGGTTTTTCAAAATAGCATTGCTGATATTTGCTAAATAGATATTTTCCATAATGCTTTACGCATTTTTTTTTTCTCTTAAAGATTTTAGGTGCGTTACTCTCTTTAACATAGTCCGAATGCTTGCGATATATATTTTTTTCTCTCTTTATAAAGTTAAATTCTCCCTACTCTCTGCATGTGTAACAGCAGATATATTTCTCTGCGTGATTATCTTCGTTTTCAACTATCCAAAATATACCTTTGACTACGATATCCTTTTTTTGTATTTTTTTCTCAAAGCATGCGGTTCAGTAGACGGTTTGAAATTCGCTACTACGGTTTAGTCTATTTGCACGTTCTTTAGATACTCTCCTCTGCGGTAATATTTAGTAAAATAATATTCCTGTCTCTATTAGTGTCCCAGTTGATGCTTTTATATCAGATTCCTATTTTAAGTGGACCGAATACCTTTCCCGTTTGCATGTGTTGAAGTAGATACTCTTAACCGTTAATAATGGTAAATATAACTTCCTTTACTGAACACAGTAAAAACTTTCCACTACAATATATATATATATATCTTCATATATAATTTATTCCCCCACGAGACAGATGGTAGATACTTCTCACTGCGTTGACCTTCCTGCAGAATTCCGAGACTTTTCCATTTCCTCTGCATGCGTTAGTTGGTAGTTCTAAGTGCAGATAATTCTGATTGCGTCTGAGGTGCGGTTGTTGTTTACGTGTTGCAGTATGACGACGGCTGGGTAAACAACGCTAGGTTCAGAGCGGCTCAGAATAAGTACATAGCCACCACATCTTCTATTTTCGATAATACAGGTCAGTGAAAGCTTAATAATAAGTCTTATGTACTTTGTTTATTTGTTTAGTGATCAACTTATTTATATCCTTCTTCATGTTCAGAGTAACGTTTGCAGTGTTTTTTCCCTTTGGCTGAATTATCTTTCTCTTTAGTATGTAGTTCATAAAAGTAAGATTATATCAACATGAAACACCAATAAAATAAAGGTTATAAATATATAGAACAAAACAACAGAGATATAGCCAAAGAAAACAACCTATCAGCATAGATAATAGCTAGCTAAACATATGAGGGAGAGGGAGGGCCAATAACCAACTGAATATAAGTAAACGAAAATAATACCAAAAGAAAACATTATAATACGAGACAAAAAAGAAAAAGAAAAGCACATTCGGGAAATAGCAGCAAGGAGGACCCATCATCGGTCAAGGATCATCTTCCTAGCAGGCACAAGAGATTCCCTTCGGCAAGAGCGGAATCGACAGGCTTTGGAGGACCTCAAGAAACAAGTCGCCGAGAGAGAAGCGGCAAAGAGGCGCGAACGAGAGGAGGATGAGAGGATCTACGCCGCCATGGGCATCCCGACGTCCTACAAGCCTTCCTTCCAGGATCCGGATGCTGCTCCTACGAGAGGCGCCGGTGAGGGTCTTGAGATGAGGATGTCCTAGAGGCCGTGGTCTCCGGATCTTCTTTCGTAGATTTTCTTTTTTTAGGTTTCCTTTTTTTCGATTTTTTGTTCCATCTTCTCTTCTCGCAATTCCTTCTCTTCTCTTTTCTTAGTCTTGTCTTACTCCTTTCTCTCTCTGCAAAAACAAATTATTTCAGAAATAGATTTATAGAATATAAAAACAATTAAAAATAATTAAATCAATAGTACCTAACAACAAACACTACACTGAAAATCGTACAAATTCTACACAAAGCACAGAGCTTTTTAACGACTTCTTTTCAAAAATAGGAAAAAATAACTTATGAACAAACAAATGCGTCAACATTACAACAAAGTATAGATCAGGCTATGCCTACATTTAATATTTTCAGACCACAACCAGTTGATGTGGAGACTATTATCCTAGTAATAAAACATCTTCGCGAAACAAATGCTGTAGGAGCAGACAGTATTACTTTGCACTTTATTAGGGATAGTCTACCAGCAACCGCACATAATCTGGCGGTCATAATTAACACTTCCCTGGTCACTGGTGTTTTTTCGTCGCTCTAGAAACATGGAATAGGAACACCAATTTTCAAATCGGGAGATATAGATGACGTGAGTAATTACCGCCCTATTACAATACTCCCTGTACTATCTAAAGTTCTTGAGAAAATTGTAGCAAATTAACTAACGAGTTTCCTGGAGGCAATAACCTATTATCCACTGAAACAGCGTTATTACAGATAACTGATAAAATTTATGATAACAGACAAAAATTAGGTAAATCTACTCACATGTGATCTTTCCAAAGCTTTTGACAGTGTAAATCACAAAATTCTCCTTAACAAACTTAGATCTCATAATATTGATTCATTTTGGTTTAGCAGCTATTTAGATACTAGAACTCAATCTGTAAAAGTTAATGAAAGCATATCATCGAGACAACCAATACATTTTGGTGTTCCACAAAGATCTATCTCAGGCCCAATCCTATTTACAATTTTCATAGTGCAGTACGCCGATGATTCACAGTTTCTTCATAGTGACTCAGTAAATAACTTAAATACATTAATACTCTAACACAACCTAAAATACATTTTGAAAGTAATGGTCTAAAATTAAATCCACATAAAACTCAATGCATATTCATAGGTAGTCGA
>BOPN01002702.1:110000-125000 GCA_017312705.2 Penaeus japonicus | reverse complement strand
GGGGAAGTGGGGATTGGAGGAAATGGGGAGTGGTGGGGTGGGGGAGGGGAGGGATGGGGAAAGAAGTGGGAATGGGGAGGAGAAGGATGACGAGAGGGAGAGGGCCTGAGAGAAGGAGGGAAAGGCAAAGGCAGAGGGAGAGTTAAAAAAGAAAGGGAGAGAGGGAGGTAGAGAGAGAGAGAGAGAAAGGTAGAGAGAGAGAGAGAGAGAGAGAGAGAGAGAGAGAGAGAGAGAGGTAGAGAGAGAGAAAGGGAGGGAGAGGGAAAGAGAGAGGGAGAGAGAGAGAGAAAGAGAGAGAGAGGGAGAGAGGGAGAAAGAGGGAGACAGAGGAAGAGAGAAAGAGGGAGAGAGAGAGGGAGAGAGAGAGAGAGAGAGAGAGAGAGAGAGAGAGAGAGAGAGAGAGAGAGAGAGAGAGGAGAGAGAGAGAGAGGGAGAGAGAGAAAGAGAAAGAGAGGGAGAGTGAAAAAGAGAGGGAGAGAGAAAGAGAGGGAGAAAGAGGGAGAGGGAAAGAGAAAGAGAGGGAGAAAGAGGGAGAGGGGAGAGAGAAAGAGAGGGAGAAAGAGGGAGAGGGAGAGAGAAAGAGAGGGAGAAAGAGGGAGAGGAAGAGAGAGAGAGGGAGAAAGAGGGAGAGCGAGAGAGAAAGAGAGGGAGAGAGAGGGAATGGGTAAGAGAGAGAAAGAAAGAGAGGGGGAGAGAGGGAATGGGTAAGAGAGAGAAAGAAAGAGAGGGGGAGAGAGAAAGAGAGGGAGAGAGAAAGAGAGAGAGGGAGAGAGAGAGAGAGGGACAGAAAGAGAGAGAGGGAGAGAAAGAGAGATAAGAGAGGGAATGGGAAAGAGAGGGGGAGAGAGAAAGAGAGTGAGAAAGAATGAGAGGGAGATAGGGAGAGAGAAAGAGATAGGGAGAGAGAAAGAGATAGGGAGAGAGAAAGTGATAGAAGGAGAGAGAAAGAGAGAGGGAGAGACAAAGAGAGAGAGGGAGAGACAAAGAGAGAGAGGGAGAGAAAGAGGGAGAGAGAAAGAGGGAGAGGGAAGGAGAGAGAAAGAGGGAGAGAGAAAGAGAAAGAGGGAGAGACAATGAGAGAGAGGGACAGAAAGAGAGAGAGGGATAGAAAAAGAGATAAGAGAGGGAATGGGAAAGAGAGGGGGAGAGAGAAAGAAAGCGAGAGAGGGAGAGAGGAAGAGAGAGAGAGAGAGAAATAAGGAGAAAGAGAGAAAGAGGGAGAGGGAGGGAGAGAGAAAGAGAGAGAGAAAGAGGGAGAAAGGGAGAGGGAAAGAGGAGAGAGAAAGAGAGAGGGAGAGAGATAAATAGAGAGATAGGAAGAAAAAGAGAGACCTCTCTCTCTCTCTCTCCCTCCCTCCCTCCCTCTCCCTCCCTCCTTCTCCCTCTCTCTCTCCCTCTCTCCCTCCTTCTCCCTCTCCCTCTCTCTCTCCCTTCCTCCCTCCTTCTCCCTCCTTCCTTCTCCCTCTCTCTCTCTCTCTCCCTCTCTCTCTCCCTTCCTCCCTTCCTCCCTCCCTCCTTCTCCCTCTCCCTCTCTCCTTCTCTCTCTCTCTCTCTCCTTCTCCCTCTCTCTCTCCTTCTTCCTCTTTTTCTCCCTCTCCCTCTCTCGCTCCTTCTCCCTCTCTTTCTCCCTCTCTTTCTACCTCTCTCTCTCCTTCTCTCTCTCCCTCTCCCTCTCCCTCTCCCTCTCCCTCTCTCTTAAGAGAGAGAGGGAGAGAGATAGAGAGAGAGAGAGAGAGAGAGAGAGAGGGAGAGAGATAGAGAGAGAGGGAGAGAGATATAGAGAGGGAGATAGCTAGAGAGGGAGATAGCGAGAGAGAGAGAGAGAAGGGGGGAGATTGAGGGAGAGAGAGAAGGGGGGGGATTGAGAAAGAGAGAGAGAGTGAGAGAGGACGAGCGAGCCAGAGCCAGATTCAGATTCAAAAGCATAATTAATATACAATATAAAATCAATTGTTGTTTTAGCTCCGTTCCAGATGACACTTCAGAAGAGAACATTTACATTCCGGTGGATATGCCAAACGATGTCAGGTCCCGATGGCATAGAAAAATCAAGAAAATATTCAGACCCACCAACACCTTACTCATATCTCGCCTCATAATCGGCTCTCCTTCTATATCTTACGTTTATCTCTTTCCTCAGGTTTCCGAATCAAGACAATGACTTCGGCCTCAACCTCAAGTCCGACTCGAGGTTCCTGGCAGCCAAAGCACCCAACAAATTCTTTGATGAGTAAGGAGTACACTCATTAATTAACAGACAGACAGATACTAGTTATATAACACGTTACTGACAGATACTAGTCATAGAACACGTTACTATATACTCGTTATACCATTTCTAGCACTAATGGTAGATTCTAATGTGTTTTGGAAATTGGTCAAGCACAAGAATTATATAGTGTTTGCAATTGTTTGGGATCTGTTTATTAGTGAAAGTGAGAAGGCTAACCCTTGATTCAAATTCAATGAGACAGGATTGGCGTGTGTCAAATTTTCATTTTTTTTCACTTCTATATCTATGTCAAAGATAATCTATGACACCTGTACTTACATACTTCAATGTTCCTAATCTAAAACTAGTTAGGTTAATATCCTGTGTGTGTCTCTAAGGAATGAAATTAAGACAAAAGTGGGGATCTTTCTTCATTAATGAACAATAAGGACAGTTTCAGTGAGTCATTATTTCTCAGGTATTGCTTACTCTATAAGTCTTTCTATGTACAGTTGCAGTCATATAACAGTTCCTAACTTACAGCTCAGTTTATGGAAGGAAATATACTGACACTAATAATGCACTATCATGATTAGAAATAATTGCCCTCCACGCATCTACATACTAACATTCATTTGAAACACATTTGCTGGTATTTTAATTAGGACATAAACCATGTATGTGAATACTCAAAAGGCTACATATAAACCATGGTAGGGTCGTCAGCTTCCCTGTACCTGCCATAATTTTGAAAAAAAAGTGAAGTATTCCCTATTCTCTTATCATGAATTACACATCATTGGCTATCATTCGAACTCAGCCAATCCAAGTTCGCAACATGTCTGGCGTCTGAGAAACAATTTGTGAATTATGGCAAAGCATTTTCCTTGATCCATTAAACATGATCAGTATCAGTACATTTCCTTGCATGTCACTGATAACATACAACAATATCAACCACTATTTTTTGCAACATAACGAATTCCAACCATCCCTCATAACTTCATAATTATGTCCGCAACTGTACATCCAAACCCAACCACCCAAGCATAAACAAAACAAAACAGTCGAGGCACCATCCCCATTCACAAAATTACCCCCACAAGACCATTCACAACTTTAATGGGACAGCTGTTAGTTACAACTCCAAGGAACAGGTGTGTACGACCGCTAGAAGCCCTGACCTTCCGCTCGTTCTTCCAATTAGACCCACGACACCTGTCAAAATGGCAAGGACCTCCGATGACCGGAAGCGACCTAAGCCTTTGACCCCGGCTGTCCACGTTCCTCAGAAGGGCTTTAATCGGTAGGCCGGATGGTCGTCTTTCTTGTTTTTTTTTGCTCTTGTTATGGATATTATTATTGTAATTGTTATTGTTGTTTGGTATCATTTTCGTTATGATTATGATGATAATGATAATTATTATTATTATTATTATTATTATTATTATTATTATTATTATTATTATTATTATTGTTGTTATTATCATCTTCATTAACATCATTATCATTATTATCATTATTACCATTATTGTTATAATTATTGTTATTACTTGTATTGTTGTTATTATTATTATTATTATCATTATTGTTGTTATAATAATTACTATCGTTATTATCTTAATTACCACTATTCCTGAAATTATTACTATTATTATTATTATTTTTCTTTGCTATATCTTAAAAAAAAATGCTTACAGGATAATATATTAACATCAAATCACAAGTTTTAGCTTTCAGGTTAATGGACTTCCTTTGTAAATTAAAGCAAGAAACACAGCTTTCAGAATATAACGGGTATCACTCAATATGCAAATTAGTTTTACCTATTACGATCATCACCTTTATCGATAAATAACAAAATTACACCAATTGGTTATCACATAAGTATCCAATATTCATACACTTTTAGAAATTATTGATATCAGGAATACGGTTCTAAAATGTTTTATTCAATAAACACAGATAAAGCCATTATTTTTTTTTCTGTTTTGAGAATTAATATCTAAGAAAAGGCTCAGTTAAGTATAGACACTATATGTGATTCTGAAATTTAAAAGTATCTTTTTAAAATTGTGTAATACCCGCTTAAATATGCTTTCACAGCGGCTAAGCTTTCTTCGACACGTGAAAATACTAAAAGCTTTTTTTTCTGGGGGTTGGTGTGAGCGTGAGCTGGTTTTGCTCTTTGGAAAATGGTTGAGCGAAGATTTTCTGCATTCGTGTGGTTTAAAATGCAAACTTTTGGTGTATATACATGTATACATGTGTATATTTATATATAATCTGTATATAATTTTACATATCATATTTTTATCAAAATTTCTAGTTTTTGTCCTTGGTCTTGACACAGTCTTTATCAATCCTTTTTTTTCCATTTTTATGCATATCAATTTTTGATATATGCATTTGAAAAGCATTTTTGACTATTAATTTACTCATGATTTTTGTGAAACCATACTTTTTGGAATTTTAACTTTTTTTTCATGTGGATGGTATTTGTTACAGAAGTTTATAATGTCAGTGGATGAATGATAAGAACAGATGTGAACAATGTTGATTTGCATCCGTGTTGCTACCTGCATGATTTGCTTCATGAATATGCTAATGCCTTACCTGCATGACAATAGAGAAATGTGAATGACCTCTTTAGCTGTACCAGTTTGCATCGTTTATGACATAGATCAATAAAATGATAAGCATGAATTAAATCCTTAGATGACTATTTCTCTAACCCTTCAAGAAAAAAAAAGACTTGAAGAATATCATTAATATTTCTTATTCCAATTTCTTTTCTGGACTTGGATCTCTATTCACTAAAGTCACTAAAATACGTGATGATTTTCTGCAACTTGTTCTCTGCAACTCAGCTAATAACAAACTGCACCTTTTATTTGCATTTGCTACTTCTTTGACCTGTATTGCATCTCTAACAAAACTATTACACAAATAATAAACTTGCAATTAATTAAAACACATTCGAAGACTATTACATCACAACTATTAATCCTGCAACAATTATTTTTGTTTTTGCTATCATATTTCCCCCCAATTACTACACAACTACGACCTTGCAGAGTTATTGCAACAACTTCTTGCATTCCTATATCTATACAGTGACCCGTATTTACGTTAACATGATTAATATAGTACTGTTAGTAATTAAACTTGTAATGGAACAGACCGACCGAATCAATAAAAACAAGAATTAGCTGCAAAAGAAATAAACATAAATTTTGGTAATAAAATGAAGCCAGTGTTTATAATGAATGCTGTGTACATATACATATTCAGACATATACGTATATATATGAATATACACACATGTACACATACATATATACGTATATACATTATACAAATATACATATATACATACATACATACATACATGTGTGTGTGTGTGTATATGCTTACGTACATATACACACATAAACTGATTTTCTTATGACAGCATATTCTTTGTGCTTCTGTATCTGGTTCGCCTGATGCTCACATGCTTATGCATTCCTGCTTACTTGCACGCTACTCTGATTTCTAGAAATGATTAGATTAACATTCTTATAGTAAAGAATCTAGAAAAAAAACCGATGACGATTAAAACCTCGTATTTCTTGACATACTCGAGGCTCTCTTTTTTAACGCAATTTATCTTTCCTTACTGGACAACGTGGTACATTTAACTATCTACTGATGCTAAACCTCTTGTACTCTCATTTACTCTGAAGAAAGAAAGGGATATAAAAAACAAAAAAAATCTAACACAAAACATATATACCTTCCATGCACTCCAACACCAGTCGTTCCCCCAAAACGGAACACACACCTGGCGCTGTTGTCAACCTGCCACCAGTCGAGACAACGGAGCGACCTTCACACGGCAGTCAACCAGAGACTCAAAGTATGCCTATGACCACCCTTGAGGTTCAGACAACCCCACCCTCCAGGGGACACAGTGAGGTGCAGACGGCGAACCCTAAACATGCCGACAGAGAGATTCAAACCACAGCTGCTCTGTAAGTGTGGAAGTGGTGTATATAAATACCTTTTTTTTTTTTTTTTGAAAGAGTTCCTTGAGTCATCACTGTTATCGGAGATTCTAATGAAAAAGTATTGAGTGGTGATAGAAAATATCTTATATGAAGAAAAAAGTTAAGGAGGTGCATCTTCTTACAAAATTAGATTCGGGGTGGCTCTGCAGTGGATGGTTTTGAATGGCCTTTTTATCTATTTTTTTTTTAATCCTCTGGCCATTTGACTTATCGCTTCCATTGCTCTTGGGAATGTCTGCAGATTTTCTATAGGGAGATGCATCTGCCTACGAAAGCGGGGTGGGGGTGGGGGTGGGGGGCAACAATTAGGATGGTTTTGAAGGATGGATCTTTGTGTCCTTTTTTCCCTCAGGTTACTTGCCCGACTTCTGTAGTATCTGTTTATATATATTCTTGGATGTGCATCTGTTTCCTGTCCTATAATGCTTACCTGAGTTTCAGAACATTTTTTTTATATAGAAAGTTGATATAGATTAGAATATTCAGCAGGAAAACAAATTGATTACTATCATAGACTTTAAAGTTGAACATATATCTGAAATCAAGTATCATTGAATCTTTAATTATAAAAAATACAATTCAGTATATAAAACATTTATCTATAGATGGAAAGTAGCTAGATCGTTACAAAGACCTTCAACAATCACTGAAGGAATACAAAAACAGACGAATAAGATAGTCAGCCATCTTATAAAAAAACAGCACGTGACTAGTTTCCAGGTACAACGATTTTCTTATGTCTATTCTATCTAGTCTGGCTTCGATATATATCACAAATTTGAGAAAATGTTTCCCAAATATATGAAAAAGAAATCAAAGTCACATCTTTCTTCAATATAGACAAATTTATCGTTTCTCTTAATTGGCCATGAAAAAAAAAAACTTTCGAAAGGTGAGACAAAGGTTTAAACATTTTTTTTTTGTAATAGTATTTCCCAACCGAAAAAAGGATTTACAAATCTGTTGAAGATTTAATCGAAACGTATCAATTACACCTCATGTGAACCCCATTCACTCTCAATCATAACTCTTTCTACATTTGTTCGAAGAGATGTACGTTGTCCTTGTTATTATATACGAGACCTATGCAAGGAAAATCTCCCTTGAGACCACTTTCTACAAGCACGTTCCTTCCTTCTTGTAAGTAAATGTAATTCGTCTAAAAGCACTGAAGTCATCATGCACTTGGGTAGATTTGACTGAATGGTTTAATAAGTTTTTTTTCCCCTTTTTGCTTTGATCAATGTGTCTGTTTGTTGTATTTAGGGATAGTTGTTTGTGATATGTGGTTGTTAGTTTGTTTGCGTGTGTTTGTTTGTGTGTATTTGTTTGTTTAATGTTTTTATTTGTTTATGTGTTTGTTTGTTTGTATGTGTGTGTAATTTTGTTAGTATCTGTGTGAATGAATTAGTGTATGCGTACATATTGTTATTTTATTTACTATATTTTTTACTGTCTGCCAATGAGCGTACTGGCGTGTGTAATGTAGGTATAATAAATGTGTGTGTATGCGTGTGTGTTTTAGTGTGATACTTACCAACTACATTCATGTCTATAATCACATTTTTGTACCTCAAGTTGTATGAACTTTTCAAACATTGCCCAAGAACATTGCTATCATAACATTAATTACTATTACACACACACACACACACACACACACACACACACACACACACACACAATCATCATCAGAGCCACACAGTCAATCTAATTAAAAAAATAATAATAAAAACAAAGCAACAACAAAAACAGCAAGATTCAACATTCTCGTACCCCTACACTCATCCCCCCTACCCCCTCCCCTTCCTTCATACTCCTGTCCTTACCTATTTCCTCCCTATTCTATACATCCTTCTCCTTTCCTCTTTATGTCTCATCCTCCCTTTCTCCCCTTTACTTGTATCTTTCTCACGCACTTCCTCCCTTTCTCCCCTTTACTTGTCTCTTTCTCACGCTCTTCCTCCCTTTCTCCTTTACTCGCACTCTTCCTCCATTCCTGTCTGTTTTATTCAACTCCCTTATCCTTTCCTCCCTTTATGTTACTCCCTTACGATATTCACCCTTTCGCCTCTCCCTTTACCTTACAAATTCTCCTTCAACTCTGCACCCTTGTTCTTACTTTTAACTTTTCTCCCTTATCCTTAATTCCCCTTCCCCCTTTCTCCGTTAATCTCATACTCTCTCCCTTCCCCTCTACCCTCTTTGCATCTCCCTTTTCTCTTTCTCCCTTTCCCACTTTACACCTCACCCTTCTTCCTTTCCTTCTCTTACACTCTAACTCTCCCTTTCTCCCCTCCCCTTCCTGTGTTACACCTCCCTAACTCTCTCCCTTTCCCCCTTCCCCCTCTCCCCATACACCCTATCTCTTGGTTACCCCTAACCCCTTATACTCTATATCTCCCTTACCCCTCCCCCCTTACACCCTATCTCTCCCTTACCCCTCCCCCAACCCCCTTACAAATCACCCCTCCCTAATCCTTACCCTCCCTTACACCTTAGCCCTCCCTCACCCCTTACAATTCACCCTCCCTTACACCTTAGCCCTCCTCACCCCCCCTTACAAATCACCCCTCCCTTATCCTTACCCTCCCTTCCACCTTAGCCCTCCCTCACCCTTCGCCTCCCCCACCTCTTCCACCTTAGCCCTCCCTCACTCCCTTCGCCTCCCTCCCCCTCCCCCACCCTTCCACCTTAGCCCTCCCTCACCCCTCGCCTCCCTCCCCCTGACAGAAACCAATGGGAGTCGGAGAGGAAGCACGAGGAGCCGCGACCCCCCGTGGTGCGAGGGCCGCCCTTCAACTGGAAGATCCACATCCAGGACATGTCTGAGGAGGAGAAGGCGAAGCTGGAGAAGATGTTCGAAGAGGAGACGAAGTAAGGCTCTCGTGTTCTCTGTCTGTCTTTCTGTCTGTCTCTGTCTGTCTTTCTGTCTGTCTTTCTCTTCTCTCCCCACTCTCTCTCTCTTTCTCCCTCTCTTTCTCTCTCTTTCTCTCTCTCTTTCTCTCTCTCTTTCTCTCTCTTTCTCTCTCTCTCTTTCTCTCTCTCTCTCTCTTTCTCTCTCTCTTTCTCTCTCTCTCATTGAGCCTTTCTCCTTCTTTCTGTAATGGGTGCTCTCTTTGGTTTCCAGAGCAACTTCCAAATGACTGAATGAAGCGGAGAAACTAGCGATCAGCTGTATGTGTTTATCTAGCCGAAGAGATACAGCTTCTCCCACGTAATCAATACGGCGGAGGTCTAGCTGGGAAATAGGGAAGACACGCCGGCTGGCCTGACCCAAGGCTGGAGGGAGGGAGGGAGGGAGGGAGAGGGAGAGATGACCCTATTCTTGTCGTGACGGTCGCAGGTGAACTGCTGTGTTGGCACGCTGATCGACCTGGGTTCAGCCTGTTTTTGGATCTCTCTCTCTCTCTCTCTCTCTCTCTCTCTCTCTCTCTCTCTCTCTCTCTCTCTCTCTCTCTCTCTCTCTGTGTGTGTGTGTGTGTGTGAGTATGTATATATATATATATATATATATATATATATATATATATATATATATATATATATATATATATGCGCACACACACATATTATATATATATATATATATATATATATATATATATATATATATATATATATATATATATATATATATATATATATATATATATATATATATATATATAAATATATATATAAATATATATAAATATATATATAAATATATATAAATATATATATATATATATAAATATATATACATGTGCAGATGATGATCGTTATGTATATATATATATATATATATATATATAATGTATCCCCTCCTACATCATACTTTATTAATTGTTGATAGGAGCAACTACATTAGGAGAAACATAAACTAATTTTTTCAAAGCTGATCATCATACTCGATTCGACGTCAATTCTACAACCTTATTATTTTCCCTCCTCCATCATAAAAAAAAGATAAAATCGATGCATGACTCCGACCAATAATCCCAGTTATCATCAGTCATTCCTTATCAATTCTCTACAGACAGTTTATCGAGAAGAACCAGGACCTTATGAGTCAACTGTCTGCAATGAAGATCAATCTACGGGCAAGTCATGACTAGTGCCTCCCTTCTGCATGACGCCAAGACCATTGCTTTGATATGCATGACGCCACGCCTGTAGAAACGAGGGTGATTGCAGTGTTGAGTGGAATGCTTGCAATTGCTTCTGTAGGATAATATCCTGTACATTACATGTGCATTAAAACAGCTATATCCATGCATACATAGAGACGTGCCACAAAACGCACACACACACTCACACATAAATACACATATAAACATAACACTCACACACTCACACACACACACATACACACACACACTCACACATAAATACACACATAAACACACACACACATCTAATCATGTATAACCACAGAATCAAGACACAGTAAATATGTGTCTTGGAACGCCATGTAAAATAACAAGTAACAGTAGCAAGTGCAACGTGTTGATAACAAAAGGAAGGCAAGTATCTAGACATCAAAAGCCATAACTATGATAATAACAGAACTCGTGTTAAGAGTATACCTCATACAGTGACCATCCAAAGAAAGAAGTGGAAGAATACACAAACATAGAAAAGCTTTTATAATGTATTTGATTTGGCAGCTATATTTGAAGAAATTCATGAGTATGTGGTGTTTTTGCCGGTGCTTTGTTTGGAGCGTTGAGAGGACTTGCTCTCACCATACAGCGACTGGTGGAATTGATGATTGCATGATGATATTTTTAGTGTATGGCTGTGACTAATATATATAGCCACACCTACTCATCCCCATACCCACATGGAGACACTCACTTACTCATTCTCTCTCACTCATTCACTCACACATACTCATTTACACACACTTACACATTCGCACACATACATGCACACGCAACAGCGTGCAGACACACACACGGTCATTCACTCATTTTCTCTCTCTCTCTATCTTTATCTATATCTTTCTCTCTCTCTCTCTCTCTCTCTCTCTCTCTCTCTCTCTCTCTCTCTCTCTCTCTCCCACTCATATCACACACTCACGTGCTCACACTCACACATCCAAATACACATGCATGCACACGCAATAGCTAAACTGCAGCTAAGTTAGGTTGCTTACAAGCAACATATAAAGTGAATATATCTTCCAATTTTCAATAATCATTTTTATGTGGTTTTATATAACCTTAATTAACTGAGATATGGGTAGCGCTGGACAATAGGCATAATAAATTAGCCACTCTCATTAATTAGGTTAACAAATGATGAGAAAAATAATATTAAATAATGTATCTATCTTTTCAATGCATCTTACAAATATATTAGAAACAAACACTTTATTAGTAAAATGTATATCATTGTTTAGTCATGTACCGAAATCAGCCATTCTTTTTATGTGAAGGCTGTCAGACCTTTCATGAATTTCAGTTCATGATTGAATACCTCTATGACCGAGTCTCACAGCAAAAGACTCCAAAAGTAAAAGAAAAAGAAAGAAAGAAAGAATAAAATAAGGAAACTATTGTAGTTCCTTTTCGAGTCCATGTAAAAAGAAAATGCAAGAAAACTGTAACTGCATCTATCACTGGTACAGCATTTTTCCCTCGTGGTAAACCAGCTCACAATACAATCCTCAAGGGGAGAAGAGATACTCACAAGTAGACACCGGCGGGCTGTCTCTGAAAATAAGGATAATAACAAACTCAGGGTGCATTTTCAAATCTCCATTATCTTTTATGAGAATGGAAAAGTTTATTATTGTGGAGGCTTGACTGGAGAACTGAGAGCTAAATTTCGTGAATTAATAATTTTGTAAATGAATTGGATAATAAAGCTAAATATGAAGGAAGTGTGTACCTTTATATACAGTACGTAAACAAGAGATTATTCTGTAATTATAAATTAGGGACATTGATCAAATAATGTGATGTTTCCTCCGAACCTTCAAGACCTACGATCGTAATTTTAAAACCACAAATTCATAGATGACAAAATGTAAGGCTAATACTACACTACTAGAAAACTAGTAAAAATACAATATTTTTATATTTATATATCAACTATTTTTTGGTAGATATGAGAGTGACCTATTGAGTTTTATTGCCTTACTTTCTCTTACTCTCGGGATAAAAATTACTTGAGTGATTTTTGAGTGACGTTCATTTTCTTACACAGTCCGCCATATTGGGCACGTGTTACTTACTGAGTGATGTGAATGCACATGGCGCAATTATAGTGCTTTGGAAGGTGAGTATCATATTTGGAACAAGATCCAATAATTCGTCTCTTGGGCTTTAACCTTTGGTATGTATATGTGATGTACAGCTGATATAATGGCACGAATGATGATTATTTTGCAGTGTACAATATTGGTCTTATTATTCTAATATTTGATAAATTTACAGTCTGCCGGACCTGAGCGTCAACATGGAGGTTGGTTGTGAATTATTATTGTTAACGGGAATGAAGGATTAGTTATAATCAAGTTGTGATGTAAAATATGCAAATGTAAAGAATAGTATATATCTTCAATGTATATACCTAACTGAAAGGAAATGACCAAAGAATTCCTCAACTCATTTCTAAAGTCTACCGTAAAATCAACATGCCCTTACGTTTTCTATAGTAACCTTCACAACAATTACAGAAAACGGGAATCCAAGCAGCTCTGGTAAAGACAAGGACTCAAGCAACGGAGGAGGAAACAGTCCGGATAAAGACAAGGACCGAGGAGATACACTAGGATCATCAAATACTATTCCGGCAGGATCAAGCGATAATGTCGACTACTTACGAGTCATCTCCGGAAGACCAGATGCAAAGAATAACCAAAGGAGGCGAGGTGAAGATAATAGTATTTATATATCACAATAGTAATAGTGGTAATCACGCTTATCATGATGATGATGGCAATAGTATTGACAATAATGATATTTATTTATAGCAATAAGGAAAGGGAATAATGACAATAATGATACTAGATGCAAGTATTGATAATAATACCAATAATGATATTAATGATAATAATAATAAAACCTGCTGAAGGTGATTATACTAATGAGTGTCACCATTATTATCATAACTGCATTACATTATAATTTTTGAATATATATGAATATTTTGCATAAAGCAACTACCTGGCAACTAGTAATGGTGACACCAGAAGAAAATTATAATATTACCAGAATAAATTGATGACATTTTTACATACGCTGATAATCTGTGTTACCTGGGCAGAGGTAGATTAAGAAAAACCTATGAGTATTAGAGACCATATCTAACAAGGGAAAAATAAAATCGTAGAAAAAAAAAATGTTAATTAGGTTAAATCGGTATTAAACATTCGATTACTTTTTTGCATTAAGCTCTTCATATAACTGCTCATTCTTAAATGAACATAGAAATATGACTTATATTACACTTATCTAACCAACGTCTTTTTTCTCAGAAAACCAAATATTTATACTGCATATCTAATGAATCTCTTAAACTGTGCAGGGTTGTAGTTCAATTAGCTAAATCTTACTCAATATATGGATCACCGTTAGCAACGATAGCAGATTAAATGATATAATAATAATGATAATAGTAAAAACAATGACAATGAAATAATTCTCAATAACTGTAATGTATGCTTTTTAAACAGATAACTAACAAAAATGTTCAGATTAAAAAATCGTATCTAATTACAAGTAAATCAAACAGACCCTCTGGCAATTTTCTGAATATCTGATCACCCATTATTACATAATCTCTCCATCATCTTTCTTTCTTCGCAGAAACTTCTTATCTCGATCTCAACGACTCCTCTGGGACTACAATCCGGAAGTTCTTAGAACATACTCGAGCACAGTCCAAGGAGTCATAGAGTGTCACTGCTACTCCTGTTGCTATTTCTTCGACTGCAACCACAACCACAACAACAACTAGAGATACTACGACTACTAATAGTTACACCTACTACTACGACTATTACTACAACTACGACTATTACCAAAAACAATTACTACTACTTCTACAACAACTTATATCACTACAACATCTACTATCAGAACTACTACAACTATTACTAAAACCACTCTGGAAACTACTGCAACTACTACTACAACTCCTACCACAAGACAACAACTACTCTTACAACCACTACATCCCTAACTACCTCGCTTTCGTTGTCCTGGTGGCAAACGACTGTAGAAGGTATTGAATCTAACCCAATGGAAGGATTATACAACCGCTTCGTCCATTAACTCTTCCATAGGGTTAATCTTCCAATATTCGCGTTCAACCAAGTTGGCAAGTTGTCGGCAAGTGTATAACCTTTCGTAGCGCCAGCTGGTATGGTACTACACTACGCGTGACTTGCTACCAAGAGCGGTTAATCATACTTTGTGAGTGCGATTGACACCGTAGGAGTGTGGGGTAATAAGAGAGTGAGTGAGAGAGAGAGAGAGAGAGAGAGAGAGAGAGAGAGAGAGAGAGAGAGAGAGAGAGAGAGAGAGAGAGAGAGAGAGAGAGAGAGAGAAAGAGAGAAACAGAGAGAAAGAGAGAGAGAGAGAGAGAGAGAGAGAGAGAGAGAGAGAGAGAGAGAGAATATCAGAGAGAGAGAGAACGATAGAGAGAGACAGAGAAAGAGAGAGAGAGAATCAGAGAGAGAGAGAGAGAGAGAGAGAGAGAGAGAGAGAGAGAGACTTTGTGTACTCCATGTACTTTCCA
>BOPN01002702.1:90000-92500 GCA_017312705.2 Penaeus japonicus | reverse complement strand
AAGATGACATGAAAAGTATTGATAAGATAATGAACTGGATAAGTCGGACAAGGATAGACTTTACTTTAGCAGAACAGATGCAAGTAGAGGTTTAATCAGCATAGAAGACTGCATCGCAATGCAGGTTGGAGATTTGCAGATTTTGCACGGAGTCGGTAACAGCTATTGATTGCAGTTAAGAAAGAAGAAATATTGGCTGGAGAAAAAAAGGAGGAAAGCAAACAATAACCAGGATAATCTACATGGAAATTCTTTCAAAATACAGTAACAGGCGGAGATGAAAAGTCATTTGCTTGTTTGGGAAATGGGGATATAAAAAAACTGAAGATCGGTCCTTACGTAAGAGAGGAGTCAGATATTGACAAGGAGAATATGCAAATTATACGGCGAAAGGGACGAGACAATAGTACGTAGTGTCAGAATGTAAAACGTTGGCCCAAAATGTTTACAAAAATTGGCCACATGATAGAGTAATACTTATATTACACGAAACTGAAAGAAATATGGATTTGAAGTTACTAATACGTGGTATGGCCGTAGAGCAAAACCAAGCTCTTTCAGGGTATGGAGATACAAACACACAAAGTGATTGGAGTATCCTTGTCCTGGTGTAGTCAATCTCGACAAGAACACAAGAATAAGTCGTATAGTTGACGAGTTACTCGAGTTACTCAGAAAGAAACATATAAGAGTGAAAACTACAACTTGCTGATGTACGAAATTCCAAGTGTTCCTTTGAACTTATTTTTATCGTATACTTGAGAACAATATAGAAAAAAATACAGATTGGTTGAGTATGTTACAATTAGATGCTAGCATACATTTTTGGTACTGCAATAACCACCAGAAAAGTATTAAATACTAAAGGCATCGGGAGGTAGCTTGATAACTAATTCTTATGCCGGCGGTTGACATCTAAATTCTGAGGAAAAGGAATTTATATAGTAATAATAGTGATAATAATAATGATAATAATGATCACAATACGATTATAATAAACACTAAGATAAAGACTATTCTTACAAAAAACAACAACAACAACATTACACACGTTTCCCTCCAATATGGCGGCTCCAGCAACATTCCCGATAGTCACTTGTTTCTCGCTTTCGCCGAGAGTTGGGAGAGACGCTGAGTTTTATATGTCTTCAAGAAGCTTGTTGTCACTCCCTTTGCTATTCTGGCGGGGCATCTTATCTGCGTTTCCTTTTGAGGTGTCTTGTCGTTTGTCGGTAAAGGTCAAATGAGCAGGTAGTGATACGGAGTTGCAGCGAATATTCGTTTTATTTTGTTTTGCTGTGTTTTGTTTTGTTTTGTTTTGTGTTTTTAAATGTATTCTTCTGATTTATTTAGTTATTGATTGTGTTATCTTACTTGCGTTTATTCATTAACAATTTCGTTTGTTTTATCATCAAACTTATTTCTCTTCCTTCGCTTTTATCGATAACTATTATTTGATATATTTTCTTTCTCATTTTCTTTTATTTCTTATTTACTGGACTTTAAAACTAATTATCGATGTTTATAACAGGTAAACATATAATATGTTTATTAGGTTATTTTAAATTATCTTTTTTTTAAGGTCTCATGAAGTGGTTGTTTAAATTGTATATTTATTCTGTATCTAATCTCTCGCCAATCTTAAATATTCGTATATGTTTAATCCAGGTAAGACGTATGGAGTAAATACATTTCTTTATTTCTTCCCTCATTTATTTAACTATTCCTTCCATGTTTTCTCTCTTCCTATTTTTTAAAAACATTATCTCGAGGTTCATAACCCCAAGGCTTTATTTTTTGGCAAGTGTCCATAAACTTCTTCACATCTCTTCACATCATACAAGATCACGGTTGAATG
The DNA here is from genome assembly GCA_017312705.2 of Penaeus japonicus. NCBI lineage: Eukaryota > Metazoa > Arthropoda > Malacostraca > Decapoda > Penaeidae > Penaeus > Penaeus japonicus. Next base: position 90,642 of record BOPN01002702.1, on the reverse strand, counting down.
AAAAAAAAAAGAAGTTGACGAGCCATATCGCAGAGTGAGGAGGAGGAGAAGTCAGCGGAAGTCCCCCACCCCCCCACACCCCTTCCCCCTACTCGTCTCCATACTAGATTCACCCCCCCCCCTCCACCCCTACCTCTTCTCTTCACGTTCTATCTTTCTTGTTCTTCTTTATTCTGTTTCGTTTGTTCTATTCCTTTTTTGCTTATCTCTTCCTCTTCCAGTCTTTTGCTTCTTGGGACACCTGTTTCTGCTCAATCGCAGTCCATTTCGTTTTCTCTCTCTCTCTCTCTCTCTTTCTTCAGATTTCTCTCTCTCACTCTTTACTTTTTTTTCTTTCTCGCTTTCTCTCTTTCGATTTTACTTTTACTTTATATTCCATCTTCCCTCCTTTCCCCACGCCCTCCCTCCTTCCTTCCCTTCCCTTCCCCCTCCCTTCCCATAACCCTCCCTCCTTCCCTTCCCTTCCCCCTCCTCCCTCCCTCCTTCCCCCTCCCTCCCTCCCTTCCCTTCCCCCTCACTCTTTCCTTCCCTCCCTTCCCTTCCCCCTCCCTCCTCCCCTCCCTCCCTCCCTCCCTCCCTATGTCAGCATCGCAGCGCCCCTTGGCCTCTGGGCTTCAAAGCGGCGTCTCCGGAACATTGTCT
>BOPN01002702.1:52500-55000 GCA_017312705.2 Penaeus japonicus | reverse complement strand
GGGGGGGGGGGGGTAGTGATGGAAAGGGGGTGGGGTGTTAACGAGGGACTAGAAAGTCTAGACTACGTGAGGCAAACAAAGCCTAGTTTAATTACGGTAAAGGTTAATAGCCATAATAAAATCTCAGGCATATATCACTATAGAGGAGAGTCATTCATGGCTGGGTAGAAAGACTCTACATAGACATTTATTCATGAATAGGTAGAGAAACACGTTAATATTCATTCATGGATAAATGGAAAGATATATTACATTTATTCATGGCTAAATAGAGACTCGTGACATCTATTCATGGGTAGAAAGGAAGCAACAATTGTTCATGGCTAGGTTGGGAGGCATAAATATTCATTCGTGACTCGCTAAAGACACATGAATACTTGTTCATGAGTAAGTAGAGAGACACATATTTATTCATGGGCAGACGGAAGCACAAGCAGTTACTCTCAGAACCACATTAACAACATAGAATCCGTTGGAAGAAGTGAGAATAGCTAGGGTAACCGAGCGTGAAGCAAGTGTAAAAAGAGTGAGAAAGTGTGACAAGTGTGAGGATGAAATAGGATGGAGAAGGTAAAGGAAAAGCTGAGCGAACATTGGCAAGTGTGATTATGAGGTAGGGTGAAGAGGGTAAGGAAAAGCGTAAGGGTGAAGAGAATATATGAAAGAAAGAGGAAGTTTTGATAAATGTGAGGATGAAATAGGATGAAGAGATTGGAGGAAAGAATGACGAAGCACTGAATAGTGTAAGGAAGGGTGAAGCAAGGAGGTGAGAGGATAAGAAAGCATTTGAGAATGTGAGAGTAAGAAAGAGTGAAGCGAGGGGGTGAAAGGGTGAAGAAACATCAACGAGACACAAAGGTAGGGTAAAGGGAGTAAGGGAAAGGGTAAGAAAAAAAGCATTGGCTGAGTGTGAGGGCGATGTAGGGTGAATGGGGTAAGGGAAAAGGGCGTGAGGTCATTCGATAGGGTGAACAGGGAGGGGGGGTGAGATTAAAAATGAATATATTGAACGAGTATCTTATAACGTGATGGTTGCTGCATATTTTTTGTTGTTGTTCTCACTTATGATAATGAAGTGTTATATAATATTATTTTTTTTACTAGCTGACTAAACTTCCGAGTGTTCTTCACCTACGGACGGTAGCGGCGACGTGATATGAATAACTTCGGAAGGAGAAATCAACACAATTTCTTACGATCTATTAATGCAATGCACGCTGGGAAATGAAACACAACAATGCAACATTTCGAAATTTTAAAACAAAATTAACATAATCACTGTAATATACATAGGAAAAAGAAAAACAACATGCGCAATACTCCAGCGAAACACTCAGTTGCTTCTGAAAATTACAAGAAAAGAAAGAAAGGAAGAAAGAAAGAAAGATAAAGAGAACAAAAGAGAACGGTATGATAGATAAAAAAGGAATTAATTAAAAGCAAAATGTTTATACTAATGAATTCATAGTTGTTATTAGTTATAATAACCAAATGATAGATCGTGCCTTGAAGTGCATATTTATCATACATCTACGGATTGATTCTGCTGTTAGTTGATAGATTAATGTATGTGTATAAATGGATAAATTGTTTAGGAAAAAATAATGATTATTAGTATCTTCTACAAAAAATTTTCTTTTAAAAAACGGAATGAAACAATTTTACTTTTAGGGAGCAACGATTCAACTGCTGATCAACAATGGCGTATTGAGAAGACAATAAAACACAAGTAACGAATTTAAAAAACGAAACAAAAACGAAGAATAACGGAAACAAGATAAAATTCAAATAAAATTCGTTTTCACGGTGACGATTTCCGGAGGCTGTTAGTCCTTTCCCGTTGCAGAGCAATTGCATCGTACAGACAGTGCCATCATTATTATGCGACTCCCAACAATCAATAAAAAAACAAGAAATCTTACACCGTTCTTTATAACACGGTATAACGATATGTTGAAGTGGGTTTGTGATCGCCATAACGAACTACTTAACGCCTCTAAGACCTCAACGGCATAGCAATTGAAAACCTCCAATCGACGATTTCTGCAACCGATAAACTAAAAAAACTCTTTTCTACGATCTTTCCAAAAATACAAGTGAAAACACTTCACCAACATAAACACAATAACCGAAGCGTAATTACACTACCGGGATCGTTCATTATGCCACACATAAATACACACGGACATACACACAGCAAAAGAAGGAAAATAAGCCGATATGCCACAATCATTAGCGGCGACGAAAGCAGGGACACAATCACCACGACACAATTATTAATTACGGCACATATAGACACGTAGACAGACACACGTAGAAAACACACACACACACACACACACACACATACACACACACACACACACACACACACACATACTGCTTTCGTTAATTGCGCCACATACCCAGACACGCCTAACAGACGCAAAGCTACTCACACACGATTATCAATTGCTACATGCAACAACAACAGAAACACAACCTTTCCACACCTATCAAT
>BOPN01002702.1:45000-47500 GCA_017312705.2 Penaeus japonicus | reverse complement strand
TTTCCCTCCCCTTCCTCATCCCCTCCCCCTCCCCGCTCTCCCTTCCCCCACTCTTCCTTCTCTCTCTCTCTCGTTTCCATCAAGTGCTTAAACTCCATCTCCCCTCTCCCTTTCCCTCTCCCTTCCTCATCCTCATCCCCTCCCCCTCCGCTCTCCCTTCCCCCACTCTTCCCTCTCTCTCTCTCTCGTTTCCATCAAGTGCTTAAACTCCATCTCGCCTCCCTCATCTTCTCCCTCATCTTTGGCGAGGTAATTGCTCTAAGCGTGATGGGTTTTCGCTCATGAATTCTTGAGTAGTTCGAAGGTCTATTTCGTGAGGCACCAACTAAGAACAGAGGAAAATGCATTATAGTTGTGGTAATGAGGATAATGGTGATAATGATGGTGATGATGATGGTGGTGATGATGGTGTAATAATGGTGGTAATGGTGGTGGTGGTGATAATAATGGTGGTGATACGGATGGCAATGGTGATGGTTGTGGTGATAATGATGGTGGTAATGGTGGTGGTGGTGGTGATACGGATGGCAATGGTGATGATGATGGTAATGATAGTGATGGTGATGATATTGATATTGATATGATATTGAATAATATGGATAAAGATGGTAAAAAATTATATTCATGATTATGATGATAGTGATAACGATTACAGTTTATGTGTGAGTGTGTACTGGGATAATGATTAGCTAATTAATTACATTTTCTTATTTTAGTTTCTTCCTTATAAGAAAAGCCTTTACCTTACCTTGTTTGAAATCAGATGGCATATATGACACTATTACTAGTAGTTTTTCACACCTTTAGAAATCAGAAGAAAGAAGAAAAATAATGAACGTATCCATTAATAATCAATGGTATTTTATTTTAGAAACACAGAATTGATAACAAAGCAACTTCTGTTGAATTCATTATTAAGAAAGAAAAAAAAGTATATGTACATAACGACTTTATTTACAACATATGTAAGGCAAATCTACTTGGCATTTTCTGGTTTTACAAACACTGGCATAACTGAACACATAAATAATTACAGTAAAGATAATTTAAAATGATGTTATTTTCCTGCTCAGAAGCCTTATCGTCTATGATTAACAGGATCACATTTCATTAAGAAACAATAACAGAATAATTAATGATATTCATTAAGGTACAATGAGAAATAAAAATAATTTCCTTATCATTTGCAATCCGCTTATGAGACACAAATAATCATATGTATATTATGGATCTAATAGCAGACTAAATTTCGTCTATGTAACTTTCCCAGTTTTCCTGCATCCTTTTTTTTTATTGTTCATTTATTTCTTTTCAATCTAGATATTAATTGTGGAGTGTGTGTCCATCCGTTCGTCCCATTCCACTAAAATCTGTCTTTAGGAACACGCAAAAACAATTTCTTATAAAGACAAACAACAACAAAAACAACACAGTGCTGTAACATTATTGTAGAATTATCTTAAAACGATTTGATATCGACCTCTTGATCCAATTTCAAAGGTGCACATCTGGGACCACTGTCAATGGTTTTACAGTTCTAATTCAATGCAGGAAGAAAATGTACTTTAAAAACAAGTGATGGACGGGGGGCTTCTCTTCCCCAGGGGAAAATTATGCCACTATTTGAGGGCCACAGAGCGGTCTAGTTTTGACTCGAAACGTCGAGGATTTGAACCTTTTTTTCACGCGTCTTTTTAATTGCGTTTTAGGGCATCTGATTTTGTTTTTCTTATTAGGTTTTCTCATATAAATCTCAAAAACAAATTTATGTATGTTTTAGTAAATTTAGATTTTGATTTGCTGCACACACACACACACACACACACGTTTTTATTTTCTTCTGGCTGTATGTCCATGCTAAAGATAAAATCCATCTATCTATCTATACCTAAAAACAGGCATTAATGTTTATATACGTATTTGTGTATCAGTTCATCTGTCTATCTACCTATCTGTATATCTATCGTAACAAGGTTTTCCATTAATATTTACGATGACTTATTTCATCGTAACAAGTAGTAAGTTGTCATCATTCCTGTTTTTTTTTCTTTTTTCTTATGTTCACCGTAAAACTGCTTTTCTAAGACAAATGTGATTTTTTAAAATTCAAATTCTGGTATCGTCCGTATTCATTTCTACTTATAATTTTTTTTTTATCAAATGTACATAATGTCGAGGATATATATTCAATTTCTGATCAATTAGGAGAGACTAAAGACGCAAGTGAAGATCGTACTGCGAATGAAGCGATTTCTCAGTAACACTTTCTTTTATTATTTACTATAAAATTATTTCTAAAGTTGCGTTCTGAAGGGTTCCAATGCAAAATCCCACGTGAGAGAAAGAAAGGGCAAGAGAGAGAGAGAGAGAGAGAGAGAGAGAGAGAGAGAGAGAGGGAAAGAAATAGAGAGAAAAATAAGAAGAGATGGATAAACAGATAGATAGAGGTACAGAGAGATAGATAGATAGAAAGAGATAAAAAGCGAAAAGGCTAAGAGAA
>BOPN01002702.1:37500-42500 GCA_017312705.2 Penaeus japonicus | reverse complement strand
GACACACACAGACACACACGCACACACTCATTCCTTTACTTATATTATTGTGTATGATACCTATCTATTTATTCAATAAAGTTTAATAAAAAAAATACGACACGCTGATTAACTTCATTGCTATACTGAACATCGTAGAAACCCAATGCAACTAAAGTTTTTATATATCACAATGGTGAAAAGTTCTATATACCGATTAACATTGAGATAAGTAATATCATAGTTAACGGTCATGCAAATATCAGAATAGATAGAGAGACAAAGAGATAGATAGAAAGATAGATATAGATAGATAGATGGAGAGAGAGAGAGAGAGAGAGAGAGAGAGAGAGAGAGAAAGAGAGAGAGAGAGAGAGAGAGAGAGAGAGAGACGAACACAGGGGACATATACTTAAGTGTAGAGAGAAATGAGCTACATTTATGCGTACATTAATAAGCAATAACGTGTGCAACCTATCGTGCTAAATGTGTAATGAGTACTTAAAAATCTAAAATGACATTCCCTACGTAATTAATACAACTTATTGGCGCCATTACTACAAATGGTACTACTGCCGCCGCCGCCGCTGCTTATAGCACCAACAATAACGACAACAACTAAATCTACTACTCATAGTACTAGTACTACTACTACTACTACTACTACTACTGTATCTAGCCTTAGCATAATGTGCGTAGCATCACTCATCACATTATGCAACGCGCATAGCATAAACTACACCCTTGCAACAACGGCAGATGTAGACTTGTTTCAACATTTGCATATACTCAATTTCCAGCCAAGTGAGGAAATGAGGCCTCATATAAACGACTCATTGGGAGGATTCCACAAAATCGAACAGTTTATTAGCGAGTCCGAATGCCTTCTGTCCTGGCTTCCTTTCGCGAAATGATCTCCGGAAAAGCGCGGGAAAATGCGATTAAGCGCGGGTGGGATTATGTGATAGTTCGGAGCTTGGCCGAGAGAGGGGGTTAGTGTCGGTGCTCGAGGAAGGCGATTGAAGGCCATAATTATTCGATAAATGAAGAAAGATGAGAGAGAGAGAGATACAGAGAAAGACGGAGAGAGCAAAACAAGGAATAAAAAATGGTAGGGAAGGTAATAAGGATATCCGTAATTGTTGTGCTTGAGATACTTTTTCCGGAGAGTAAAGTCGAAATTTTCTCTCCGAAATGGCGGGAAATTTCGCCTTCGCTTTTTCCTAAAATTTCGGGGAGAAATGCACGATGGTGAAAGGAAGACATTTGTTTTCGCTCGATGCTTTTTATTCTAAGGTCTTATGGTCTACGCAGATTTTGTGCTCGGCCTCAATGTTTTTGGAAAATACGGAAAATATTTCTTGTTCCACAGATGATCGTTTTGTGTTAGCGCGTTTCAAGAAAGTCCGGAATTTATTTACGATAATATTGATACATCCGATAAAGAAATAGAAACAAAGAGAAAAACAGTTTATAACGTATTAGTAAAAATGAAAACAAACATAAACAAGAAAGTTGTAACATATCAAATTGTAAAGTGTTGCTAAATGTGAAATATTTCTGGTGGCCCGATAAAGAAAATATATCCTATCAATATTTTTTTTTTTAAAGAAAGTACAGTTCCATACTCACGAAAGAGAGAGAGAGAGAGAGAGAGAGAAGAAAGAAAGAGAAAGAGAGAGAGAGAGAAAGAAAAAACGAGAGAAAAAACGAAAATTGAAAATATTCGGAAAAAAATTATACCATAACCGATTACCGCAGATTAAAAAAACATAATAAATTCAAAATAACAACAACAACAACAAAAATCGCGCAGCTCTCACCACACGCGTCTCTTCCGCTGTTTCTTGTTCGATAAACAAAAGAAACAAGCAAATGACTTCGGGTACGAAATGAAGATACATGGAAGAACTTCGGTTCATTAATATCGCTTTAGTTAAAAAAAACAAACAAGAAAACAGGATAGGAAGTTTTGTATCGGAGTTGCTTTGATATTTTTGTAGTTTTGTATTGGATTGTGATATATATCTATGTGGTATTATTCTTTAAAAGATTGATTATCTCTTTATTTATTCTAAATAGATTATAATTGTGGATTGTATGTCCGTCCGTTTTCCGCTAAATTTTGGAGAACGGAGAGATATTGACTTGGGTCTTTTTACAGGTGGTCGGCGATGTTGCACGCGGGTGCCTTAATTTCCGGAGATATTACGGACACTTAAATATTTAATCAATAATAATATCGAAAAGCTAGACCGACATACAGACAAAAGGCGACAATCTGTGATTTCTGGTAAATAGATGTTTATTTGCGGACATTTAGTAGTATTATGTCTATCTAAAAAATCTAGATCTGTATCTAAAATATTTCTATGCATTAGAAATATAACGAAGATTTTATTCATAGTCATGATATACACTATGATCCACGCGTTATAAAACATTGATTGAACCTAAGAAAACTTTTTTTTCCAATCTCTCTCCCGTGTATTTCTCTCTTTCTATATGTGTATCTATCTTTCTCATTATATTATATAACAATTGGCCATCAACAATGACAGTCGTTTAAGAAAACTATGCAGTATACAATAAAGTTTATTTTTATTTTTGTCTAACGACCGTTAGGTTAATTTTGGCATTTCTAAAACAGGTTTGCTTCAATCTTATATCAAACGGCTCAAAATTCAGCCGATCAACATTGTGCGTCAATTTGAAAAGTGTGAAAAATATATAAGAAAATATAAACACATAAATATTGATATCACACCTATCAATTTGCTTAAAGAAATCATGTATAAACATGTAAACTAATCCGGCGGAACATGTCAGCGCACACAACCGTCATAGCGCTAATTGCCAACATCCAGACTTCAAAGTTTTCGCTAAAGTGTCTTAATATCACTTTGATCGATCCTACTTCGCAAAGCGGCAGTTAATACAAGGAACAAGCTCTCTACTTACACCCCCCCCCTCCTCCTCCAGCAGAGTTTCGGCAAGTTCCCGCCGGCGGTAATTAACACGTGCGCGTTCGTCATCTTCCCGAACGTTCGGCCGCTCCAGTCGCATGCAGAAACGGCGGATCCGCGAACGAACGCTGCGTTTTAACCTAAAAGAACGAGCGGTTGATGTTCTTTCTATTAGGTATTTGGGGGGATGGTTGGATAAGTGCATTGGCTAGAGCGCGGTTGTATGTCTAGGCTTGTGGAATATGGTGTGATTAATCTGGTTTCTTTTACTGACGGATGTGTTTTGTGTGTATGGTTTATATGTTTACATCTAAATACACAAGCGCGCGCACAGATATATAGATACATGATAATAACTATAGTACTATTATTATCCATTAAAAAATATAGTAATGATAAAGGAATTCTTTTATTTACGCATTCACTCCTTCATCACTCATTTTCCTATCTTCCCTCTACCGTACTCTTTGATTCCCTCGCCCACTCGTTCCCTACTCCTCTTCCCTTTTCCGCACTCTCCGATTTAACTCACTGACTCGTTCAATTACTCATTTTTTACTCACTTTCGTGCCCTCTCTCTACAGATGACGATGAAGCCCGCCCCAGAGACAGAGCGCAACACAAGCCCCCAGGACTGCGCTGGTTGTGGAAAGCGGATTAATGACAGGTGAGTCGGATTCTCATATGCGAACGCTTATGAAAACCAAAACAAACGGCGGGAGGTGTTGGTTTTCGACTGGCTGTTTGTTACCCTTTGAAATGGCGATTGTCGTTCGTGTAATTTCACTGAAGGTGGTGGTTTTATGAATGATATGTTGGATTGGGAGGGGGAGACATAAAGGGGGAGGTTGTATTACAGGATGAAACGAAAGGACCTTCAGAATTATATAAAAGATAACGGCAACAGAGAGATGAGGAATAATGCGATACAAAAGAATAAGATAATCAATTAAGAAAACAAAACCGAAGAACGCAGAGACACAGATAAAAAAAATAAACTAAAACAACACGAAAATAAGATTCACAAAAATGGATCATAAATTGAAAAAAAAGAAAAAAGAAAACACTAAACACGAGAACACACCCGCCTCGGCAACCAGAACGAAAACTGAAATATTGACAATTTCGCGCGCGCGGGAGACGATACCCGGCAAGACCGGTACGCGTTACCGGGCTTAAAATACCGCCATTTCTCATCTCAAGGGATTAAGCTAAAACAAATCCTAATGTCGCCATGTCCGGGCCTTACGCTAAGCTCGAGGCAACGTGATAGACGACAAAAACAATATTTTGCGGGGCTTTAGGTTTCGGACAAAGGGGGGGGGGGAAAGGGAGGGACGGAGGGGGAAAGGGAGGGGGGGGGGGGAGGGAAGGAGGGAGTGGCACGTTAACGGAAATTCCTCTTTGAGAAGCGACTGGCGGAATATAGAAATAATTACGTCGATATTATTTAGTTCGTGGATATTTTTTATTTTTTTTCTGGGAATGTTGATGAATTGTGAAAAGAGATTCTCTATAACTGTTAGAATGCTAGAAATGGAAGACATATCAAGCCAGCCATAAACGACGAATCTGTTTTCCCTTTTATTAATTTAATAACAACGGATTGGTCTTTTATGAGATTCGCCAAGCAATAGGATTCCCTATATGATTGGACCGCATGTTAGAGAACCAGTAATTTTGAGAAGTATTATCTACGCTATGTGTCAGCAATAAATGTGTGGTGATACTGAACGGAGCATATAGACATTTTGGCGGACTTCCGTGAGATAAATTAATGTACAAAGATATCTTGCTAATACAAATTATTATTACTATTGTTATTATCTTTATTTTCATCATCATTATTAAGGTTACTGTATCATTGTTATTATTGTTTTTCCTACTAACATTATTATTTTTATTCTTGTTATCATCATTATTTTTATTATTATGATCACCATTACTATTGTTATTATCATTTGCATTACTTTTACTTCTGTGATTATTACTGCCATCACCACTATTACTACTAAGCATTATCATAATGATTATTACTGTTATTATCCATTTACA
>BOPN01002702.1:10000-17500 GCA_017312705.2 Penaeus japonicus | reverse complement strand
GTGTAAAGATATTTTGACATTTTCTTTTTAGTATAGTTATTATCAGTTACTTAGATGAAAACTAAAACTAAGTGTACATTTATATTGATGTACTTCAACCAGCGGGGACTCCATTATATGAGTGAATAAACATAACATATTTTCTTGATAATCATGATGTCTGCTCTCTGATCTTCCTCAGCCGCACGTATATAGAAAAATAACATATATTTCTATAGTTATGAAGTCAAATATGTTGATTCCTTTTATCCGGTATTTTGAGTTGCTTAAAACTTGCAATTTTATTTTATATCCGTATATCATGAAATCTATACCCATGTGTTTACATTGCTACTTAGAATAACCACTTATTACTTATAACAACCAGACATTACGGCTTACAACCACACATCGAGAATCATAAATCAAATCGCTCCCCCCCCCCTTACACACATACCATCTACCCCCTACCCCCTGCCCCTCCTCCCCCACCCCACACCCCACACCCCACACCCGACGCCAGACTCACACCCACTCTTCTTTCCTCCCCCCCTCCCCTCTCCCCCCTTCCCCCTCCCCACACCCATACACCCGACGCCAGACTCACACCCACTCTTCTTTCCTCATGCCCACAGGTTCTGCGTGGGCGACAAGTTCTACCTGTGCGACAACAAGATCCTGTGCGAATACGACTACGAGGAGCGACTCGTCTTCGCCTCCATGGCCTGTACTCCTTCGTCTCTCGCTCAACTCAAACGACAGATCGGTGGACTTGAGGTACGACAGAGAGCGCAAGTTCTTGGCTGATGAGATTTAAAAAAAAGGAAAAAAAAAAAAAATAAATGGTAAAAAGAAAATTATTATTTTTTTATTTATTTATTTTTTTTTTTTGTGAGTTCATTGATGTGTGGCGTCATCACCATTTAGTGTTATGTTTGTTATTGATATCAATACTTTAGACATGATCATATTAACTATATTTAATAGCAACATTAGAAACAAAGATAATGATTGTAATGACAGATATGTCTACTTCGCAGATCTCTCTGAACTGAACTGATAATAATAGTAGTAATGCTAATTATAGCAATCATAAGAATGACGATAATGATAATGATGATTGATGATAATTTATTATATTATTCGTCTGATGTTGATAACGATTATTATGGAAATGATAGAGATACTATTGGTACAATTAACAATGCTAACATAGCAATAATCATTTAGCTGAATCTTATTAGTATCATCATTTTAACATTGCATAGATCAGTACTTTGTTCCTTTTCTCTCTATAAATAAACATATATTATGGTGATGGCGTCACAAAGATGGCTACCTTATTAATTATTTCGGTAGAGTCTAATTAGGTGAGTGTGAATGTATCATAAATATGTGGCGTGTTTTCGTCTGTTAACTTGCGAGTACTTGTGTATCTGTGTTTGTGAGTGTGATGTGAATGGGTGTTGTGGCAAAGGTTAACTATCATAGTACATAGCTTTGAAACGGCCCATTATTATTGTTTTAATTATCATTAGTATTCTGATAGGTTCCTCATAAGAGCGTATGAAGCACAAAAAAAAAAAAAAAATAGTGTCTATTTTACTGTGTACAGCTGAGGATAAGTGTCTCGATTGGTCTTATAATTATTTCTGTGACACAACATTTGGCGTAACAAAATAACGTTGAGTAAAAACGTTACTTTTAACTCTACTATCTAAGTCCGTGACTTGTGACTTTCCATTTATGGTTTCAAATTTCACTCGTCTATGCACAATTAATGCATTTATAAATGCCTCTTCTGCATGAACAAATAAAACATTGCAAGAAAAAAATGAATAACATCAATTGTTGAATGAAATGATCAAATATCCATGAGTGATAATAATAATAATAATAATAATAAAAAACGAGTGAAAGAAATATAAAATTCCAGCTTATCACAGTTGTGTGTGAAATTCGTGAGGAAAGAATTGTTTACTTTGGGGCCAAAGCTACGTACGTGTTTGAAAGTGTATGTTTGAGTTTATACGCTTAGGTCTACATGTTGCTGTTGTATATATGTATGTATTGGTATATGAATATTGGTTTGAATGTAGGTGTGAGTTTGTGAGAGTTTGTGTACGTTTGTATCGGTATGGAGCTGTGCGTTTGTATGTATGTGAACGTCTGTTAGAAAAAATAGCAAAATGAGTTTAGCAGGTACTTGACGATATCTAGAATTGGACAAAAGAGACAGAAAGTGAGAGCGCGAGAAAAAAAAGAGAGAAAGAGACAGAGAGAGAGAGAGAGAGAGAGAGAGAGAGAGAGAGAGAGAGAGAGAGAGAGAGAGAGAGAGAGAGAGAGAGTGAGAGAGAGAGAGAGAGGAAGAGAGAGAAAGTGAGAGTAAGAGAGAGAGAAAATAAGAGAGAGTAAGTGAGAGTAAGAAAGAGTGTGGGAGAGAGAGAGAGAGAGAAAGTAAGGGAGGGAGAGAAAGCAAGAGAGAGAAAAAGAGTGAGAAAGAATTCCCATGCCCGATAACCCCCCTTAAAAAAAAAAAAAAAAAAAAAAAAAAAAATCAAAGCGGCCAGGGCACTGCAACACCTCCTCCTTCTGCCTCCCCCCCAGAGCCCCGCGGCCCTCGACGACTCCCGCAAGCCTCCACCCTCCTCCACCACATCCACGGCCCTCCAACACGCCGGGGCCCTCCACCACCACCACCATTCTGCCACGCCAACACAGCAGCAGCCCCCTCCACCTCCTCCGCCACAACAATTACCTTCACAGCAGCAACAATCACCTCTCGTTCAACAGCAGCAGCAACAACAACAACAACAACAACAACAGCAACAACAACAACAGCAAGCACCTCCACCACCGCCTCCCCAACGACCAATGGTCACGTGATCATCATTGCCGGCGAGAACCGAGATGTTTTGGCTCTAGAGAAACCACCTTGATAGTGACTATGGTTTATTATGATTATTTATTTCTCTCGCACTCATAAGCGCTGCTCATGTCTTTTTTTTTTTAAGTGGAGTATATGTTAGTAGTTTTTTTTATATATATAGATAGAAGTATAGATATATATTTATTATTTTGTCAATAGCAGTGTCGATTCGATATACGAATTCGAGCCAAATTGGAAGGCAAAATTATGATAATACGAAAAAAAAGATGATGTTAGTGTCGTATCCCTCTCGCTTATTAAATTGTAAAGTACCCAGTGACAACCAAAGAAATATTCTAGTCATTTATGCCCTATATCCTTACCAGATCATGATAGTCATTGGTCTCTCCAAGATAATTGTCACAAATAAACATCGATTAGTAATCTCCTGTATAAAGAAATCTTACGTACTGTGTAAATACAGCCAGACCCTTCTTCTCCCTTCCACTCGACTTTTACAAGAAAAAAACAATTAAAAAACATTAAAAAAAAAACATATCGTTATTCATAGATGATCGTTCTCCCTCTCTCTTATCCCCTTCCCTCATTCCCTCCTTTTCTCTTTCTCTCCCTTTCCTCTCCACCATTACCTCATCTTCCGGTCTTCGTGTTGTGGTATATGTCGTATAAACATATCGATGTCTTGTGAAAAGAGAAGGAAAGTTTCGAATCCCTCGAAGCCACTGTGTTCGAACCTTTGAGGATCTGTTCCGATTCGTGTTTCGGATTCAAGAAATTGTGTTTTAATGAAGGACGAAGACGTGTTCATGATAGGTCAGACTACAAATCGGATTCAGGAAGAGTTCAGAAAGTTCAGGCATAAGTTTAGTAATGATGATGATCTGTTTGTTAAAGTTCAGGATTCATTTCGGACTTTGCATACCATATAATTTTTAGTACATTCACCCGTGTTGTTGTTTTTTCGTTTGGGATTCGTATAGAGTGTATGAGTTGGGTGCAAGTGGTCTGTGTGGTTCATGTGTGTTTGTGATATGTGGAAGGAGGAACAGTGAGTGGATATTTATGTGTATGGACATTGCAGTGCATCTTGGCACAGCTGTTGCACTATGTGGGCCTCATGTAGGGAAATTAAAAGTTATATATATATATATATATATATATATATATATATATATATGTATGTATGTATTTATATACATATATATTTATATATATTTATGTATGTATATGTATGTATATGTATATGTATATATATGTATATATATGTATATGTATATATGCATATATATACATATAGCTATATATATACATATATATATACATATTTACATATACATATTTATATATGCATATTCATATATACATATATATACATATATACATATACATATATATATACATATACATACATACATATACAGGTATTTACATATTCATATATACATATACATACATATTCCTGTATACATATACATACATATTTATATATACATATACATACATATTTATATATACATATATATACATATTTGTATATACATATTTATATATAATAGATATATATAAATACATACACATACATATACCTTATATATATATATATATATATATATATATATATATATATATATATATATATATATATATTTATTTATTTATTTATTCATATATACATATATATATATATATACATATACATATACACAGACACACATACACACACACACATATATATATATATAAATATATGTATATAAATATAAATATATATATAAATATAAATATATATATATATATATATATATATATATATATATATATGTATGTATAAATGGTATATACATGTACATACATACATACATGTATATATATATATAGCTGGTTCACTTTTATCATGGCTCAATAGAAAAGAAACGATTCCATTTTCTATTACGCGCAAATGTGATTAGAAAGGTACATTGTAAGTGTAAATGTGAAGTGATTGTAATGTCTAGTTGTATGTACATACACGTATACTCATTCATTGATGTTTATGTTGTGTATATGTGTGGATGTGTTTGCATCATGCATTTTGTTTGTTTATTTGCATGTAGGTAAGGGGTCGTGTGGTGAAGTGAGCATGCGTTTGTGTGGATGTGTTTGTGGTGATTTGTGAGGGTATGAGAATGAGAATGAGAATGAGAAAGAATGAGAATGAGAGAAAAAATGAGAATGAGAATGAGAGAGAAAGAGAAAGAAAGAAAGAAAGATAAATAGAGAGAGAGTAAGAGAGAGAAGGAGAGAGAGAGAAGGATAGAGAGAGGGAGAGAAAGAGAGAGAGAATGAGAGAGAAGTAGAGATAGAGATAGAGAGAGAAAGAAGGAGAGAGAGAGAGAAAGAGGAGAAGGAGAGAGAGAATAAGAAATGTCAGGGTATGAAGTATAAATTGTTAGGGCGAATTCCAAAAAAAATCTAGACTACTTTTTTGTATATTTTTTTCTCAAATAAGAAAATAAAAATCATCGAATTATTTAATTTGAAAGATAAATATATTTCGAAAATATTTTCCATGTGAAAAAAAATATTGAATGTCCATTAATTAACACTTATATACAACTGTTAATTCAATCATTTTCTGTATTTTTTTTCGATACAGATCTGATATTCAAATGTATAGTTCATCTTAAGAACTCAAAATGTCCTTTAAGCCAATGAGAACCTGTCCAATACTCCCAGTGTGACCACGACTTCGACGACCTCCGAACGCTTCCGAACGTGGTCACACTTGCCCCGCGCTCTCTGAATGCGTCAGTGTTGCCACCACATGAGGATCCCCTGAGACTCACTCAATAGTTCGTTAGATGTTGAATATTGTTTGGCTATACTGTAAGAGAAGAGAAAGAGAGGGAGAGAGATAGAGAGAGAGGGAGATTTATGAAATAAAATAAAAATGTTTTTTTTTTAAATTTCCAATGCCTGTAAGTGTGATGGTTCAAGAAATGTTATATATTTACCTATTGTGTTAACATGCAGTGTTTGCCAATATTTTTTTTTTTGTTTTGTTTTTTACACGTCTATTTTTTTTCGTGCCAGAGATGTGAGTCTCATCGCAAATCTGTGTAGTGCTTATAAGAAAAAAATAAAACTATTAAAAAAATATATATATGATTCAATAAAACATTATAGAAACAAGAGTAAATACTGTTGTTTTATTTCGGTTGACTAGTTCCCCCTTTTTGTGGCTTGTGGGTTCATGAATATAGCATTATTTTCGTGGAATTTCAAAGTTAATCAGGATAAAAGCCTTCAAAATTTTATAGCATTTGTGCATTTAATTATTTAGTGGGCAACACTAGGGGTAGGAAGGGAGGGTAGGGAGGGAGGGAGAGATGGAGGGGCCTAGAAAGGGAAGGGAAGGGAGGGAGGGAAGGAGGGAAGGAAGGAAAGGGGCAAGGGAGAAGGGAGATGGAGAGAGGGAAAGGGTGAAGGTTTGAAGTCAAGGGAGCAATGTATTATTAAAAGTCTGTATTTGCTTACCGCCGCCTAGTCACGGAAACCCTTCATTAATTTAATTCAACATGGGGATCGGGGAAAAAAGAGGGGGAAGGGGGAAGGGAGGGGGGTCAAAAGAAATCGAAAAAGAAGAAGACAAAAAAAAAAAAAAAAAATCAAAACAAAAGATTTATATTTCTATAGAATCAGATTAGCACAAGAAAAACACAACATCAACAAAAGTCAAACGTTTGTACGTTGACCTTGTGTGTTTCTCTGGTGGTTTCTCTGAACTTTTCTGATTAACATAAACTAAAATACCTTTCTTCCGGAACCGTGACCTTAATAGGGTGTCTCGCTTTCTTTTTTTTGTACTTGTTTATTTGTTTATTACCTGAGTGCGCTCTCTTTTCTCTTTCTCTCTATCTCTCTATTTTTTCTCTCTCTCTCTCTCTCTCTCTCTTTCACTTTCTCTCTCTCTCTATCCATCTCTCCCTCTATATATATATATATTTAGTTTTTATCTCTGTGTGTCTTTCTTTCTATCTATTCTTAACTGTTCACCTTCACTCTCCCTATGTATAAATAGAAACATGATTCTCTCTCTTAAAAAAAAAAAAAAAAAAAAAAATCAATGATCCTTCAATACACAGGTATACAGAGCCACTACACTGGTCGTACCTGGTCGCTAAAACCACCTGTTGTTTATCATTTCAAGTCGTCATCTCACTTGTCATGATTATCTTGTCATGACAGCGCTAAAGTGACTCATTACTAACCACAGACTTAAATTCATGTCATATAACTTGAAACGTCGGCAGTTCATGTCATTTGTGAATAACACGAAAGCGGTTTTCTATGGCGGTACAATATGCAAACTAAAAATACGATACGATTATTAAGCAATAAGTCAATCTGCAATCCCGGATGCCGACAACTTTTCAAAAAACATATATTACGAAGATTGAGGTCTACCTCGGCGTTTCAAATAAGTTAGAATGACAGAGATCATGGTTGATTTAAACTTAAACTTCCCTAAAAGTAACGATGTCCTTGGGGTAATCAAAGCCATGCATAAAGTGATTAAAAAGAAACGATATTCCACTAAATACAGACAGTACAATGTATTTTCTACCACATTTTGGGGGGATTTTATGACG
>BOPN01002702.1:0-5000 GCA_017312705.2 Penaeus japonicus | reverse complement strand
GACAAATAATAAGAATGATAAGAAAAGTAAGAGTAACAAAAAGACGAAGTAAAATACCGAAGAAATACTGCTTCTTATGATAATGATGATAATGAATAAGACAATGACACTGATAATGATGATAACAACAATAACAATGTCAACGATATTACCTGAAGGAATACAAACTGTAACGATGATGATAAAGAAAATTATTTGGTAATGAAAATAATACAAGTAATGGTAATGATAATGACGATGATACAAAGAGAGAGGATGATGACAATGATTAAAAAATAATAATAATAATGATCCACTTGACAACAAATCAACCAAGATCATCACAAATTTAACCAAATATTACACATTTCAAAAGAGAAGTCGTTTACCCCCCAAACAACAACAACAACAACTAATGAACCAAAACAACCATAAACTCCACCACTAATTCAGCCAAAAGTCAGGAACCAGTGTCAGGAGAGCCAGTTTTAGGAATTCTCGTCATGAACTAGAGTCAGGAGAGTTAATGTCAGGTATAAAACGTCAGGAGAGCCTGCAATAGGAATCAACGTCAGGAACCAACGTCAGGAACCAGGCAGCGTCAGAACACATACGTCAGGAACTCGAAAGCGCTGACGTCAACCCCCATACCAATAGAAAAGAAAAGTATTTAACAGAACCACAAAACTCCCCCACCCCACACCCCCCCAAAAAAAAAAAATCGAAATCTCAAAACCTACCCGGTCCACACCCCTCGCCAAGCCCCTAAGCCACCCCCCCTCAAAAAAAAAAAAACTGGAGTACCATAACCACCTCCTCCATCCTCCTCCTTCCTCCCCCCTCCCCCACCCTCAAGAAAAAAAAAAAAAAACGAAAAAAAAAAAAAAACTTCATCGGAATCTCACAAAGAGCTCCTCTCTTCCCAGAAGGAAAAACTGTTACCAGACTCTATCGGGTTGGACGATATCCTTTCCCGATTACGTTAAATAGCCCGACTACCGAAGGCCTCGTCTAGATAACGTACTCGGCCTTAACGACGGCGTGATGATGGGGGGGAGGGTTGGGGGAGAGAGAGAAGGAAGACAGAAAGAAAGGAGGAAGATAGAAAAAGAAAGAGAAAGGAGGAAGACAGACAGAGATAGAAAGAAAGGAGAAAGACAGAGAAAGAGACAGAGAGAGAGAGAGAGAGAGAGAGAGAGAGAGAAAAGAGAAAGACAGAGGGAGAGAGAGAGAAAGAGAGAGAGAGAGAGAGAGAGAGAGAGAGAGAGAAAAGGAAGACAGAGAAAGAGAGAGACAGAGAGAAAGAGAAAGAGAGAAAGCAAAAAAAGACAGAGAAAGAGAAAGTCGGGTAAAATCCTCATCCTTACAAAAAACAAACAAAAAAGATTATCCAAACGAATGTATTTATGGCTACCATTGCTCTCCCACTTAACAGTAACAATAAAAAGCTCAAAAAAACTTTCTGCAAGTTTGCGGAAATTGCAGCCATAAAACAATGATTATAAACAAGATTTATTTATGGGGGTTGCAGGAAACAATCACCATAGAATCAATAGGAATTAAATACCTTAGAGATACCTTGCTAACAATTGATTACAATGCAATGAGATTATTAAATTACGTCATAGCACTGATTAATTGCAAGACAAATGATACATGTGCAGAGAGACAGATATACACACAACCACGTACATGTGCGCTCGTGCAGTAGCACGCACGAACATACATTAATAACTTAATAATAATAATATATATATATATATATATATATATATATATATATATATATATATGTATATTTATCTATATATATATATATATATATATATATATATATATATATCTATCTATCTATCTATCTATCTATCTATCTATCTATCTATCTATCTATCTCTCTCTCTCTCTATATATATTTATATATATAATAATATATATATATATATATATATAATAATATATATAATATATATACATAAACACACATCTGTATGTAAGTATGCATGATATATTTAAATATAGAGATATATAAAGATAGAGAGACAGATGAGGCAGACAGGCAGACAGATGAGCGGGCAGGCAGACACACACACACAGACACACACACACACGTATATATATATGTATATATATATATATATATATATATATATATATATAATAATAATAACATATATATCTTTATAATATATGTAATATATATAATAATATATATATATAATATTATATAGCTGTAATATTAATATATTATATATATGTTAATAATAATGGCAGCAATAATAATAATAATATATATAATAATAATAATAATAATAATAATAATAATATAATAATAGTGTATGTGTATATAATATAATCAATAAATAAATATATATATATATATATATATATATATATATATATATATAATATCATAATATAATACATATCAATAATATCAGTAATAATAATATATATGTATATATATATAATAATAATAATAATAATAATAACAATAATATAATATATATATAATATATATACATATCAATATAATAATCAATATAATAATATAACTATATAATATAATAATAATAATATATTCAATATAATAATAATATACATATATAAATATACACACACATATATATATATAGCAACGCCAATAATAATAATATATATATATATATATATATATATAATATAAAATAATAATGGCGTAATAATAATGGTAATAATAACATAATAATACTTCTTCTAACAATAATAATATAACGTAACACTATTAATAGCTAATATTTTATATATTGTATTTAACTATTTATTATTATATTTAATATTATGATATATTTAGAAAGAGATGAACAGATAGAGGCAGACAGGCAGGCAGACAGACAGGCAATTTACACACAAACACACACAAACACACGCACCTTATAATAATAATAATAATAATAATATAATAATAACAATAATATATATATATAATAATATATATAATATATGTAGTAGTATATGTATATATATATATATATATGTATATACACACAAAATGGCATGTACGGTAGTCTATTAATCATCACCAAACGATCTCAAACTATGAATCAATAAATCATTAGTCCTGGTATCATATAATGCATTTAGAATCCCTACTAAGATCCAAATTACTGATTTTCATATAGATAGAAGAAAGTTGTAAAATAAGTTTAGAATATTGCAATCCAAATAACATGCAAGTGCAATCTATAAACGTCAATTAACACGTTTTAGTATTGTTTATCTCACTAGGTACAGTAGGGAAAATATGATATATTTGAATATAAATATGAGTTGATTAGTGATTTGTAAACGCAGGTATGGAAAGTGAATGTATATAGAGGGATGAAAAAAAAAAATAAAAAAAAAACATTAGGATTTCCCTTCACATTTTTTCGTTCTCTCGGAAATGCTTCTTCGTTCATTTCTTTTTTTTTCTCTCTTTCTCTCTTTTCTCGCTCTCTTGCCTCCTCTCTCTCTTTCCCTCTTTCCACCCCCCCCCTCTCTCTCTCTCCCCACTCCATGACCATCACGCGGTCGCCAAACTAGTCTTATCCTCTACCAAGAAAAAAACCTAGGTCGACATGAGGTCAGGCGACACATCCACCTGACCTCTCGCCCCTGTCCTCCCCCTCAGAAGCTCATTCTCTCTCTCTCTCCCTTTCTCTTCCCCCCCCCCCTCTCTCTCTCTCTCTCTCTGTTCCTCCCTCTCTCTCTCTCACTGTCTCTCCTCTCTCTCTCACTGTCTCTCCTCTCTCTCTCACTGTCTCTCCTCTCTCTCTCTCTCTGTCTCTGTATCTCCCCTTTCTCTCTCTGTCTCTGTCTCTCCTCTCGCTCTCTCTCTCTGTCTCCTCTCTCTCTCTCTGTCTCCCCCTCCCTCTCTCTCTCTCTGTTTCTCCTCTCTCATCTCTCTCTATCTCTTTCTCTGTTTCTCCTCTCTCCTCTCTCTCTAGCTCTTTCTCTGTCTCTCTCCCTCTCCCTCCCCCTCTCCCTCTCCCTCTCCCTCTCCCTCTCCCTCTCCCTCTCCCTCTCCCTCTCCCTCTCCCTCTCCCTCTCCCTCTCCCTCTCCCTCTCCCTCTCCCACTCCCTCTCCCACTCCCTCTCCTTCTCTCTCCCCAAATCTAAGGCGACCTAAACCACACATATTTGCCAACAGGAAAGATTTATGAAGGTGATAAGGGTGGACAGACGATATTGTAGAAAAAATATATTTTCGGAACTGTAACATCAGGTATTACAGCTATTAACTTTTGATAGGATATGTGCAGTTTCTTATTTTGTTAACATCTGGTTGTCTTTCATTGGTGGATTGTGAATAAACGCAAACAAAGAAATGAAATAATATCCACCAGTCATGATGAAGTTGTTCGTAAACTTTATTAACGGTTTCCTCTCTTTATTATCTCTCTCTCAATCTCTATCTCTGTATCTCTGTATCTCTATTTTTTCTCTCTTTTTTAGTTCTACCTTCCTTACTTCTTAATCCCCCTTTCTCCACCTTCCCTACTCTCCCCTTATTCCAACTCCTTCTCTCTCCTTTCGCTCTGTCTTCTCTTTCTTGTTTTCATTCGTTTTTACTTGTTTATACTCTAGTTTTCATCTATCTATCCATCTCTTCATTATTTTTTTCCCCTTTTATATGAACCCCATTCCTTCTACTTTCTCTCCCCTCCTTTCATAAGCGCGCACACACACACACATACACATACACATACACATACACACACACAAACCCTCCCTCCCGAATACACCCCCCTCCCTCCCTCTCCAACACTTACACACACGCAAACCCTCCCTCCCGAACACACACCCTTACCCCTCCCCCCTTCCACTCGAACACCCCACCCCCTCATGCACACCCTCACCCCTCCCTCCTCTCCCTCCCGAATACACGCCCCTCCCCTCCCTCTCCAACACACAACACACACACACACACACACACACACACACCCTCACCCCTTCCTCTCGAACACCCACCCCTCATACACACCCTCCCCCTCCCCCCTCTC
>BOPN01002701.1:183380-185880 GCA_017312705.2 Penaeus japonicus | reverse complement strand
ATACGATTAGTATCCGTACCTGGTATATAATTATTGATCGTCGTTAATATAGGGATGAAATTGAAAACATTTTGCCTCATATTGATAAGACTAAGTAATTAAGTACTTATTTATTCATCCGACTTTTGATATTTGGGATTTCTAGTCTTGTCTAGTCTCTTGTAAATTTAATTCTGTTGATGTAGCGGTTTCTTCATTCACATCGCCAATATGTTTTGTCGATAATCTTAGTTCATGATCGCTGATCGCTCTAAGGTCGTCAATGCTGTGTTTGCATATTCACGTTTAGCTATAACCTTTCTGTATGTGCAGACTATATGACCCCTGTTTCTTACTGATATTATAAATCTTCTCGATTTTATGTGAATTAGAATGTTGGTGCGTTGATGTGAAGAGGAATTCAATATTTTTATTAGTTTTTGTGCCACTTAAGAAAAGCTTTTTTTTTTATAAAGCAGTTATCGAAGGCGAGTTCTTTACTTACAACACCAATGACTTTTATTTTAATCTGGAAAAAAGTAACCGATACAAATAAATGAATACATCCCTACAGAAAAAAACGCAGGAATAGACATATACCTCCCTGACAGTGACTCGGATTCGGGACCTCGGAGTGAGATTCCTCACAGATAGCACACGCACACGCACACGCACACGCACACGCACACGCACACGCACACGTACACGCACACGCACACGCACACGCACACGCACACGCACACGCACACGCACACGCACACGCACACGCACACGCACACGCACACGCACACGCACACGCACACGCACACGCACACGCACACGCACACGCACACGCAAACGCGCACAAACCATGTTTACCTTTGGAGAAAAACACATCGCGATGGTGAGCGAGTCTTTGCCTGGCGAACGCCATGTCGTCCGAAGCGACCACGAACGCCACGTTGTTCGAGAACCTTCGCCTGTAGTGGCCGAGGGCGCGCGTGAAGTACTTGTCCTCGGGCAGCTTGGCGCCGAAGTTTCTCTGGACGAAAGTGATCAAATTAGTTGTGTTCCTGTTTCTGCTCGAAGTTTTCATAAGGGAGGTTCTATGATGAGATAGGATTTCGATTATGAGGAATAACGATTAAGAAAATCTGATAAAGACGTCACGGATTCTAAAAAGCTTCAGATGGTTCGAACAAAGATTATATCGATGATGAAGATACGATATTGAAATAGTGATAATGAAGAGAATATACTCATGACAAATTAGATATTTACAATAATGATGAGAATAGACTCGCCTTACCATGACATATTTCAAGTAGTCCGTTCGGCGGATGTGGAAACCGACCAACGCTGGCGGAGTAGTACTGTTGTTGACGGACTGCCACTTCTGCTGAACGCTCGACAGGAACTCAGTCACCTATGGATTCAGGTAATCATATGGCAAGCTGTTCAGAATATATATATATATATATATATATATATATATATATATATATATATATATATTATATATTTGTCTATATATATATATATATAGATAGATAGATAGATAGATATGTAGATATAGATATAGATAGATAGATAGATAAGGACACACACACACACACACACGTATATATTTATATATATATATATATATATATATATATATATATATATATATATATATATATATATGTATATATATATATATAGATAGATAGATATGTAGATATAGATATAGATAGATAGATAGATAAGGACACACACACACACACACACGTATATATTTATATATATATATATATATATATATATATATATATATATATATATATATATATATATATATATATATATATATATATATATATATATATATATATATATATATATATATATATATATATATATATATATATATATATATATATAATTTCTTTCCCTCTCCCTGACGCTATCACATTTTTACTCTTCCTCACACTATAAGCAGGAATAATCGAGGAGACGTAACGGCCGCTGGTCTGGATTAAAAATTCTGAACATTTCTGACGAGAGAAAAATCTTTGAATTTTATGCACTGTCATTATGTGAAGTTTAGGAGTGTAGACTGATTCCACTTTTGGGAGAAGGTTACTGATAGAGTTACAGAATTGTTGTTGAAGGAATATCTTCATCGTCCACAGGGCCAGGAGGCCACGACGGCGAAAGGACGCTTCCCCGATCCACAGAATCACGATTGTACACACGCAAGAAACTGGTAAGGCCATAGCAACGACAATTTCATAATGCATTATACAACAACAGTTGAAGAAATAAATGTGCACATCACCCGCGCTCGCACGCTCACACACACACACACACGCGCACACACACACACACAAATACACACACACACACACACACACGCGCGCGCGCGCGCGGGCATACAAACATACACACACACAGCGTATACACATACCTCCCATTATTCCTGTATAAAGCTTTATATTTAAATACTTGAACGAATTCCTTTTAAGCATTCATGTTGAAACTATTTCCATACATGAAATCA
>BOPN01002701.1:160880-163380 GCA_017312705.2 Penaeus japonicus | reverse complement strand
GACAGATTTGTGTCACCCGAATGTACAGATTTACCCCTGAATCATATTAATTAGTTATAACAGCTTGTAGCTTGCAATTGCAAGTGCAGTTACAAGCTACAGATCCACCACTATTTCCCCAGCCAATATGTTTTTTATCTCAGTTGAAGTAATTACTCCAAGTTCGAGAACCACTTCATTAATGTTTCACATAACTGTAACAGCGACAAAAAATATCTCTCTCCTCAGCCAGATGTCTCGAGGCTTTGGGCGTCTCGCCTCGCGACTGCGAATAAGCGGACTGGAACAGCTGACGGAAAGGGACAGACATAAGCGGACTTGATGGCAGAGACTTTAACCATTGTTCAATTCAAGCAGCAGCACTTTATCTGTAATTCGGTAGGTTTAAGGTTTAAGTTGGTGCTTTGACATTTATTTTATGCAATGTAATATTATCTTTAATATAATGTGTAAATCACAAAGAGACAACTAGTGTCTTTCGCTACATGGGGCCAGTTACACCCTACAAAAGAGAAGGAAAATATTGCTAACTTCCTTCATATTTTTTCTTCTTTTTAGTTTGTAGCGAAAGTTAAAGATCATGCTAAGTCTTGGGCTTAACCTACACCTTGCAAAGGGCGAGTGCAGCGTGCCTACAACAATGAAAAAAAATAATGAAAAAGTTTAAAATCTGAAATATTTGTATTGTGGAGCGAGCTGTACAAAATGCCACAGTAATTCTTATTTTAATGTTGCAGTGAACCTAGATAATATCTTTGATAGTTGCAAGATGAAAGAATTTTTATCTGAACTCAACAAGGCGACCTGCACCACACACCGAAGGAAGTCCAAAACCAGTGTCTACTTCAGTGCTTGCCCTTCCAAGCAGTGAAGGCAGTCAGCACTACAGGTAGTACCAGTGGAAGCGCACTGATTTGACACGAGACTTCAACCTGCCAAGGGAAATATCTGAATTTGTATCACACAGGCTAATAAAAAAAACTGTTCATCACGGAAGATAAGATAACAATTTATTGCATTAGAGAGGAGGGACTTCATCTTTACTCCAACCAAAAGGTCGCCTTGTATACTGCAACAACATTCCGAACCAATGGTAATTGCTCCCCATCTCCTCTACTAATTGCTCGCTCGGCAGTGGGAATATGAACACGTCAGAGTGGACACACAGAGCCCTTGTTTCTTCTGCTTGGTGGCTAGTAACATGAAGTAAAATGATTGGCAAACGTGACATGGGCTTCAGTGGAAAACCAAACACCCTTAAGAGACCATTAGTCCTCAGAAGAAAAATTTACCACCAGTCCATATCAAGTATAGACTGGTGATGCAATCTGTTAAAAATGTCGGTTGTTTCAAATACATTGTTTTATTACACTGCAAACAGCGTCATGTATTTCATTTCGTTATTTTAACAAAATAAGCGGCGTACAACTGATACAACAAAAAGTGCACAGACCATTCCTGCAACTCCCTTATCTCAAAAACTAGAGCCAATAAAGGAAAACCGATGTCATGCTCGGAACCAGTGCCGAAAGTCCCCTAGTGCTCTCCATAGGCGCGGATTTTGTAGCTATTCCACAACCACACAATCACTATGGCTTACCAGAGACGCCAGAGGTTCACAGGGGAAAGCGAGTAGCGGGAACTCTGAGGCACATATGACTGCGAGTGAATTAATCGCGATGGGACGAGCGGGAAGACGAACGCGACATCTTCCGATTAACGAGTCTGCCGCGGCACTGAGGCTGGGCGGTCCGATCAACGCCGAATGGCACACCTGTTAACGTCACAGAATATCGAATAGGTACTATTGAATTAATGTTGAATTTATTTCAAATCTCTCACATTACAATCAACATTACTGATGTACCATTTTTGTTGTTCTTATTCTTAGTGCTGCTCCTATTCCTAATCTTATCGCTGTTACCATCTTCACAATCGTTATCAATACCATTAATTCCGTTATTTCTCATTCTTAGTCACATCACAATGGTTTTACAGTGCACACACAGAGATATAAGTAATACACAAATACTGCAAAGCGCACGAAACGAGGAAACAAAAGTGTCTACAACAGTGCCTCATACACTGTAGAGGGCATATGCACACTACCCTTTGAAGTGAGAATTCTGTATGCCTTTCCAGCCCATGGATGCCCATTGCTGCTCCCACCCTTCACAGGGAGAGGCATCGAAGGGCCTCTAGATCACTGCATGCATTGTCTGACGTGTTCATGATTCTATTCTTATCCTGGTGGGGGAAAAAGGGTCACGAGTCCATTCTTAACCCAGGCCGACATGGGGTCAAGCGATTTCTATTCCTGATCTCTCGCCCTCACTCTCACTCGCAGTCTAGCAGCCACGTCGGTAGGAAAGGCACCTCCCTTCCGACCTGTCGCCTCCGGACCAGGTCATCTATCCCCCTGAAAAAGGTCACGAGGTCACCAAACCAGCGACATCCCAGCCACACCTACCCAATGCTATCCTGCTATCTGGGCGCCAGC
>BOPN01002701.1:77500-82500 GCA_017312705.2 Penaeus japonicus | reverse complement strand
AAGCCAGTTGGCAAGCATAAACAAGCTGACCTACAATTGTCGATAGTATCTTAACCCTTTCCCGACGGGGCACGAGATAAGTGAAAACCCCTACGCCGGGCTATTGCAATATTGCATTGGAAACGTCACACTGGCATGATGCCCCGGCATCGGGAATTTAGCTGTGTCACACGAGTGTGACGCACCGTCGCCATAGGGTTAAGATCAGTAGAATATGCAACTTCAACTTTTATTTTTTCTCTTGCTGTAATGGTCAATGAATTTAGATAGCAAATTTTAGACCAGCAGGTACTTTTGGTTTTGGAAGTGATTAGTTTTATATCATGTTAAAACAAAAAACTCTGTTAGAAAACTAAGAAACCTAAACCCAGTTTTCAAAGAGAACATATAAATAGCAATGGATAGTGCTGACATGCAGGGCTTCAGTGCTTGTATGATGCAGGGACCCATCCATGACTATACTTCCTGAGAGCCTAAGACTTACCTCCCTCTCCAACAACCCTTGCTTCACACATGCTGTAAAAAGGCTTGACCTAATGACAATGGATTGCATTTATTTATACATTTCCATAATGAAGTTAAGGCCAAATTCTGAATTGCAGCTGGAAGATGCTCTCTGTTCTGACTAGTATATACACATGGAGATTTATGATTCTGATGGCACTAGTTCTCAAGCAGAGAACCAGATCCTGCTGAAACCTTATCTTGTTATGGTTTTATTAAAAAATTATAATCTGCTTGACCAAAATCAAAACCAAGGGGGGAAAACAGTATTTTTGATTTGTAAATGTGTAATTACTATCTAACATTTGAAGGAAATAGCCACACATTTTTGTTTTAACTCAACTATAAATTTTAATACATTTCTGTTCAGGCTATCAGGGTAGCTCATTGATTTGATAAATGGAAGTTTTCATAAAATATATATATATCTATATTTATAAGACAATACTTTTATAGAATGATCTATTACAGTATGACACTTAACCTGTTAACAACGGATAACGTGATATCACGTCATGTAGTGGTAACTATATCTCATCATAGTTTATTGAATGCAAGCACGCTGGGTGATCAACGTCCAGCGTGTGGCTGTGGCTTCAGCAGACAAATAGCTTGAATCAGCATTTAGTGCAGGTTGAGCCAAAATTGCCATGTCGGTTAATTTTCAGAGTTACCAATTAGCATTTTTTCAATGCCAATTTTACCAATATTCGATTGTAATAATTGTCTATATTTGGGAATAAAGAAGTTAGCTGATCAAATTTTGGTTTATAATGGGTCTTTTCTCCAGGATCTTGGAATGTTAGACCTATCTGAGATGATGTTCTAATTGACATTTTTAGATGAAATCATCAAAATTACATGATTTAAGATCAAATGAAAATGTTTATTACATCTCTTGCTTTATAAAATTATTATTTATTGTTTCTGCTTTTTCTAGAGACATTTTACAATGGAATATTCTCTTGTTTAAAAGGTCTGGTGCAAAGATTATAACAATCAGGTTTGATAGCCTAAAAGGAAATCTCATCTTAGTTGACTTGGTGCAATCATATCAGTTGATTAGCACATCCAGAAACTAGGAATGGAAAAAAAAAAAAAAAAAAAAAAAAAAAAAAAAAAAAAAAAAAAAAACCAGGAACTCAAATCCCAATAATTTCCCCCCCCCCTCTTTCAGCTTTGTTATTGCAATTAAGACACTAAAAGACAAACTGAAGGCGAAATGAACTGTTAGATCCAACATTAAGGGAAGGGATTCCACACATTCCAGCATTTTTCATCTATCAAATGCCTCATTTGATGTTCATTCATTCAGCTCATTCATGCTGGATACCACATCAACAGAATATTTCTTGCATAATGGATGATGTCCTGTCACTTCATTGACTGTAGCCGTATATACATGTTGTAAATAGGTACATTTGTATATACACATTTTTCTTGACTTGGCAAAAAAAATATATATGTATAAAAATCCCTTTTTGTCAATAAGGTAGGTGAAAATCACTGAGAGGTTCAGCACGGCATCTCTCCTCAAGTACTCACTCAGTGGGAAACTGTACGTATTTACTATATTGGGAGTAAGAGCAAATATTCACCCCAAAGAAGGGAGGTTTCATGTGGAGTAACTCAAAAATACTGGCAGCTGACCATAACTTGACATTAATTTTAATGCTACAAAAAGAAATAAAGAATGAAATAAGATGTACAGTAATAATGATATTATCATGGATGATAATAGTAATTGAGGAGGATTATGATGATGATGAATATAATGGTAATGGTCATCTTATCATTGAAGCATTAACCCATCCCCGACGGGGGGAATTCTAGCCTTGAATGTCCAAATGCCGGGGCGTTCGAATTATTAGGCCTAAATCAATTGAATGGCTGGCACAATACTGTGCCGCCCGGCCACTGGGCTTTTGAATGCGCGGTACACATGCTGTACCACCCGTCCTGTGTGGGTTAAGGGCAATAACATTAACAATTAAACATTATTATTAAATAGTTATTGTGATTATAAGAATTTTCAAGAATTTGCTTTTGAGAAAATAATAATATCAACTCGTCTAAGAAAAAGAATAAATTAATATGAGAGAAAAGGAGGTCGTGGTCAATTGGTGAACGATAGATTTTGATAAAACAATGACAATCACACATGTCAAAGTTTAGCGTCAAAGTTTGTTTATTATATTGCAACATATGTATTGAAACTACACAAATAATTTTAATTGATATTTACTTTGAACATTATGTCAGATAACTGATGAAAATATTACATTAAGGATGCCATGAATAGGAGTGTCTAGACTATTCCAGAAAGGCTACATAATTTTTTTGACACAATGACTGTGTTTCTAGTGAATTATGTAATCAAATTCATTTGCTGATTTTCACAATAGCCGCTTCCTAATAAAGTGTCAAGGGACCATACTGATAAATTCTGTTAATGATTTTGAAGCTAAGAAAATAACTGAAGAAGGACAATTATTAGCACAGAGGATTGAAGTCCGAAGATTAAAACACAAGAAATGCAAGCATTGAAGGATAGTAATGATGGGAATATGACCTGGGCTGCCTACTCAAGTGGCTTGCTTAATCATAAGATGCTGTAACAGTCTGTTATATCTGACTAAGATTAGGTGGGGTTTGCTGGAATTGAAGCTGTATAGATCCTCTTGGTTATCACACATAGGGAGAACCCTCTCCAGATCATTCTAGAACAATACAGTTCCCAAAACATAGCCTTTTTATGAGAACTGTGGATGGAGAATGAGTAATGGCAATAATCATGTAAGGAAATGATGAGAGCTGCAAAGTAAAACATTGTGATGAGGAGATCATCCATGTGAAGTCCCTGAAGGGCAAGGCAACAACATAAGTGGTGACAAAAGTAAATCAAAATAGCTGTGCATTGTTATCATGAAGAAGAGGTACTTTGCCCATCAAACAAGAAGGGATAAGGAACAGTATAACAAATGACTTATAGTAAGTCCCACTGAAAAAAATGATTTTAAGAAAAAAATTGGCAATGTGTTAATTTTATTTCTCTTTCCATTTTTGTAAATGTTATATCTAAATATCATCAAAATACTCATCCTGTTAACAATTTCCACAAAATTTAGATAATTATGATTTAAAGATTTTCTTTAAATTTTGTAAGAAGATTGCATATTTTTTTTACTTATCTTTTATTTTATTTGTGATGCAGGAAAATGTAAGCTGTTTGAACACCTCTCTGGTCATCCTGATGCTGGCGCACCGGCACTCTGAACTCCCTTTGTACTTGGAAGGTCTACGTAGTCATGTTGAGCCGCACCTCCTCACCAACCTGCGCTCTCTCTTGCGCTTCTGGCAAACTCACTACCTCCACAACAAGGATAAGGACTGCAATACACTACAGAGGGTAAGAGGGCCATTCAGGCCTGAGTGTTCACTTTCAATAGTCAAGCTATGAATAGCCTTGCCAAATTTAATGAGGAAGGCCTAACCTGTTAACGATGAGGCTATTTTGGCTCTAAATGGTTGTAATGCGGGGATATTACTAACGCATAAGCCTAACGCCTACGGATTCTCGGCCGCACTGGCCGAGTGCTATACGCCCAATCACCCGACACTCCGGCCACGACTAAATATCTCGGCTCGTGTGACCCTGGAACCACTAGATGTAGTACCTTGTCATCCGTCGTTAACAGGTTAATGTGCATAATATACTAAAGTGGTGTAAGTACAGTCAAAATTATTTGTTGAAAATAAGGGAGATTTTGCAAGCTGCTAGTGGTGACTGATAATAAACAAAACATTTCAGTAAATTATATATCAAAGAATTAGAAGGGTAATACAATCAAGATAACTTTTCTATAATACAACCTCAGATCTTGTCCCAAATTTGAGAAGTAAGTACATCAAATTGCCAGACCTTTGTATTGCCTAGTTGTAATGCAGTATTGAATTTTGGTGATAAGGTAGTTGATTTCAGTTGTTGTTATTTGAAACTGAGCAGCAAAAAGAAGAATGTTTATTTCTGTTGCTTTTATACAGAAAAACTAGTTTTGATATTTGTAAATTATTTACCTCTTCATCCAACAGAGTTCAGGCATCTCCTTTGACTTCTGGCGGGAGACAGTAGCGACGCTTGTTGCCGAGAACAAACTCTCTCCAGACTGCATATACCACTACTTGTCTCCTGAGGACCTAAACCTGTCACGGACCAGCTAGACAGCAATCCAATCATGGTAGCCAAGGCTAGGCTGATTTTTTTTTATTACTTATATTTCTTTTCTTTTATATTTTGCGTGTTCTCTGTGCTCTTGATTACTCACAAGAGAGAATATGGGACAAAATTTCAGGATGCAGGGTGAATGTGTTTGGGACTGATTTAAATTTATTATCATTGTTAGCCCTTTCTTCTTACTTTTTTTCATGCTTTTTTCTTTTTTTGTGTGTGTGTGTATTGTAAAACATTTCTGCATGTGGAGTACAAAAATTGTTGT
>BOPN01002701.1:32500-35000 GCA_017312705.2 Penaeus japonicus | reverse complement strand
GAGTCGTGCGCTTTGAAATGGCTTTAGTTTCCAAGATGAAGTACTTTGGGTGAGGACAACATCATTCCTTCTGTGGCTGTTGTCTCCTCGCCTTCTGATTCTTGATCAGAAAAAATCATCCTCCCAACGTTCCTTACTTTCCATTTGCCCCAACTCTGCCATTTCTTCAGCTCTATTTCTATTCGTCGCATTTTCTCATCTATTCCTTATCCATGTTTTTACTTCCCCTTCCATTTCTTTCTCTCTCTCTCTCTCTCTCTCTCTCTCTCTCTCTCTCTCTCTCTCTCTCTCTCTCTCTCTCTCTATCTGTCTATCTATCTATCTATCTACCTATCCACCTGTCTATCCAGTTAGCTATCTCTATATCTCTCTCTTTCTCTCTTTCTATTCATCTTCATTTTTCCTTTTTATCATTTTCATATTTCTGTCTAACATTCTGCTTTTCTCTGTTTCATGTCTCACCCTTCTCTTTTACCTCGTTTTGCTTTATTCCTCTGTTTATCTTACCTTTGTTTTCCTCTCATACTATTATTTGTTTTTAGTTCCAACGTTCGCCTTTCTTACTTTTCCGTTGCTGATGCTATCAATGTTTTTATGATTATGATTTCTTTCAAACCTTTTTATTCCCATTTTCATTTTCTTGCCTTCAAATCTCCAACTTCCGTTTTTGAAATCTGAGCGTCGGAGCATGTGCATTAATTGCAGATGCATCGTAGAACCACAGTGTAATTAACAACATGCAGTACATCATTCTCTTTGACCTTCGTTTTTATAATTTTTATCATAATTTTCATTTACGTCCCATTCTCTCAAAATACGGAGAGCTGAAAAGGTCCTTTAGCATATTGGAAAGTCAAGGATAAATGTGTTTTCAAGGGCAGAGAAAGGTGCTATCATTGCGAAAAGCACTGAGTAGATGTTGCTGATTGTTATTGTTATCATCATTATTGTTTTAGTTGTTATTCCTATTTCTATCATCAGCAGTGATGTTTGTTTTCTTATTCTCATTATCAATATTGACGCTGTTATTAATATTTTTGCTCTTATCATTGATACTGATATTGTGACTATTATTATTATTATCATTACTATCATTATTATTACTATCATTATTATCATTATCATTACTATGATCATGGTCATTGTTATCATTTTCATCGTTATTATCAACATCATTATTATTATCATTATCTTTATTGTTTTTACTGTTAGTAATAACAATAATGATGATAATACTGTTTTCATTATCGTTAGTATTACTATTATCATTATGACCATTATCATTATCCCCATCATTATCATTAACATCACCATTATCATTACTATCATTATTGTCATAATTATTATTATTATCATATATATATATATATATATATATATATATATATATATATATATATATATATATATATATATGAAAAATAA
The DNA here is from genome assembly GCA_017312705.2 of Penaeus japonicus. Taxonomy (NCBI): domain Eukaryota; kingdom Metazoa; phylum Arthropoda; class Malacostraca; order Decapoda; family Penaeidae; genus Penaeus; species Penaeus japonicus. The sequence goes on along the minus strand of BOPN01002701.1, from coordinate 33,575 downwards.
AATGCTGCATGAATAGACACTGGTGCTGAACAGATAGCAATTTCCCCCTCAGATATTTGTCTTGGATTTTGCAACTCGGACTATGGATTCATATATATATATATATATATATATATATATATATATATATATATATATATATATATATATATATATATATATATATATATATGTATATAATGTGTGTACACATCCTCACACAGACACACATACAAAAAGGAAGGTTTGAGGACAAGGGTAATATATTGACAAAGACATTGGTCTGTTTGTGGTGGCGTGAGAGGCGTGGCGATGGTGCCTTTCAACTGATTCAGCGCGGATAAGAAGTAGAGGGCGTGGTTGGATAAGCGATTCTTTGTGATTATTTTGCCGGAGGAGGAGTTGATGTATGGATGTATAGAATGGGACTCAGGAGAGAGTGATACATACACATATACATACATACATACATACATACATACATACATACATACATACATATATATATATGTATATATATATATATATATATATATATATATATATATATATATATATATATATATATATATATATATATATATATATATATATACGTACATGTATGTGTGTGTGCGTGTGCGTGTGTGTATGTGCATCCACACATATGCAGAATCGAGTGTCGCCAGCGCTTGGAGGTGAATGAGGCTTGGACCGCTTTTCTTTAAGACGCGCACTCAGCCATGCTCATATAATTGCTGGGAACGTAACAGACTGTCTCCTCTGTTCTAATAATGGTTATTTAATACGGCGTTAGCCAGCTCATTCATTTTATCTCGGCGAAGCAAACACTATGAGGAGATTCTTTGTTCTTGGAAGGTGACTGAGAATAAGTATTTGTGTGTTTTTTAAGACTGAAACAAAGGGAAATTCATTGGACAGAATTATGTTGCCTTGTTTCAGGAATGAATGCATTACATTTTTCAGGATCTGTTTGCGTTTATCATAATGCAGGCATGTTAAGTACCATTTCCATTTACAAAAAGGAGTTCCCAAAGTGGGATCCTTTCTTTTAAGATGTATGACAGTGAGACATCGGCCCCAGGCCACTTGTTCA
>BOPN01002701.1:12500-15000 GCA_017312705.2 Penaeus japonicus | reverse complement strand
TAAGTGACGGTCCACACACACATCCCCTACCCCTCTTTCTTTTTCTGGTACATGAATGCAAGCACCAGAGGAGCGATAAAATGTTATCGTCTATCCATTATAAACGAAACGAATGTTTACACATGATGTTTTTTTATATTATTGTCGCTGTGGAATCCAAAATATAAAAATATTTCTGCTTATGTCTAAATCTTCCTCCCTTGCAATACTTTTTTGCCTGCTTACCATTTTTATATTACTCTCACTATATGAAATTTCCGTTATCAGGAAATATCACCATCAGTTACGTAATTATTATCAATAGATCAACTATCAGCAATGTTTGACAAGTATGCTATATAACCACGGGTTCCATTCTTTGTGGTGCTTCAAACTTGCTTAAACTAAAGACAACAGAAGCTTGATATTATATGTAAAACATTGTTCCACTGATTAGTTTTGCCTTCTTCGAAAAAATTACCCCAAAACTACCCTTGTTTCCCTAGACAACCACCAATGCAATTATCGTAATTAGCATTTCGCTACATCTGCTCACGATACCTTAATGAGCCAAGCGACTGTCGAGGTTTGAATGATTCTAAGGTCCAGAAGAATTTATTAAAAAAAAAAAGAGCGAGTTAAGAAAAAATAAAGCGAGAGTGAAAAAGCATTGACATTTTTTCAGCTATTCAAGGCAAGAAGAAAAATCATTATATATTTCTCGCGAGTATGCTGTGGTCGTTACGACGAGTGAACATGCTTGTCAGGAACCTCCGATTTGTCAGAAAAAGGTGACTTTAGTCCGGGAGAAACGACAAACTAAAGACAGTGTAAAAAGAAAAGTGCCTCGAATTTCAAGAAAGGTTTGCTTACTTGCTTGATGGATTTATTGGCCATGGACCATTGGCTTAACATAGGCTTCCAACATAAAAAGGTTATGAAGTTATGGTTCCTTTAAAAGGGAGATTACTTTAACAGATGTGACAGTGAGAGAGATAGAGAGATAGATAGATAGATAGATAGAGAGAGAGAGAGAGAGAAAGAGAGAGAGTTAGGCCTGGGAAGGAGAGAAAGATAAAATAGTTAGCGATAAATGAATAGAGCCAAATTGGCCTTGAGAAACAGAGATGGTAAGTGAGTAGAGATAGATAACTAGAGAGGCAGATAGAGACAACCAGCAAGAGAGCGAAAGAACACTATAACTTGTAAAACGTCACACCATCTCTGATTTATGGAACGGCGACCTTCCAGGCAGAGAAGCAAAGGCCGGGCTTCTGAGACTCCCAATTTAAAACGTCACAGGAAATAATAACATTCATGAATTCGTTCGTTGGTTCGCTTCGATGGCTGGAAGTGTCTACTGTATCTTATTATTGTTATCTTTTCTAACAAAATCATCATCATTTTCATCATCGTTATGTCATTACTATCATCAATAAAATTATGCCATTTGTATAATCATTATTACTATCCTCATTATCATTATTAGTAATAATAATAGCATTAGCTTTATTGCTAATGTCATACTGTTTCCATCAAAATCATTATTATGAACACTATCACTATGAACACTATCACTTTGATCATCATTATCATAATAATGATAGGGGTATCATTATTATTATTACCATCATCATTATTATTATCATTATTATAAATGTTACTATCATTATCGCTATTATCGTCATTGTCATTATCGCTATTGTAATCATTATCGTTATCTCTGTCATCAATATTAGGATCATATAAATTACATTTATTATAATCATTATCAGCATTACCATCATTATCTTTACCATTACTACAATTGTTATCCTTACCTTCATTATTATCATCATCATCATCATCATTGTTATTATTATATACCTTATTATTACTATCATCATTACTAATACCATCATTACTATTATCATCGTTACTATTTTCATTCATCATTATCCTTACCATTATCACTATTATCATAATCATCATCATCATTATTCTCGTTTTCGTTATCAATATCACTTTTATTATCATCATTAAATGAAAAGATATCGGTATTTTGACTTTAAGAGCCATGGTGTCATACTGTTTGATTCATGGATACAACTTGTAATAAAGGTAATGAATCTTATATCAAGACCCATGATATAAAGTGGTGATAAATCGATGAAAGTGATATATATATTGTTTTGCACATATGCATTGATTTGTATACATGTATTACTAAAAACGATTAGGTTAAAGTTACACAGGATGCCTTATATTTTGACAGTCACTCTATATCTTGTCATCAGTTGAAGTAGCTTTCACTTTTACGGCTTCGATCAGAATAGATTTTATGAGAGTAAACGCACACATACGCTCATGCACACTCATTCACTCATATACACAGACAAGCGTACAAGGTTACGGGTTACGGGCCCCTTATTACGTGTGAATGACCTTGCCCTTGCATAGGTCCTTCTACCTTTTATCAGTTCTTTCTTTGTCCCTTCATCATTCATATATTTTTTACTCATTTCACAAGCGCGTGTTGATA
>BOPN01002700.1:181334-195095 GCA_017312705.2 Penaeus japonicus | reverse complement strand
TATATATATATATATATATATATATATATATATATATATATATATATATGTGTGTGTGTGTGTGTGTGTGTGTGTGTGTGTGTGTGTGTGTTTATGTGTGTAATTGTGGATAACACTTTCGAATTCAATAATCATATATGGTAAATATTTTAGATGTAAAGAATGAGGAACAAAAAGAGGAGGGGGTTCATGATATTTGTAAATGTCATTTCCGGCGAAGGAAGACTCAATGCGAATAACAAATACAAAATCGGTGCAAGTGTTTATTTGAAGTAAAGCCGAAATTTCTTCGTTCACGAAAGAGAGAGAGAATGTTCTTCACTCCCAAGGAGAGAGAGAGGGGTTAGGAGAGAAGGCGGGAGAAAGAGGCATGGTTGATTGGCTCTGGGACATGTCTGTCTGTTTTGTGTTATATTTTATCACAGTTCACTCACTAAATGTAAGGAGTCTTCATAAGGTGAAATTAAACACGAAACAAGGGATCCCTGTCTTTCTCATTATATTTACATTTCGTTTGTACGAGTCCTTTGCGCGCAGAGTACATGACATGAACATGCCGCGTTTGGTATTCCAGAAGCGCGTGTTCGTGTTAAAAGCGTGGCAAAGTCGTGGAAAATATTCGAACAATCGTGGAAACTCCGTGACAAGGGGGTAGGCTTGTCACGAAAGTTACACGGGCGAAAGAAAAAATCCTTTTTTTACTGTACTTTTTCTTACCAATACTTCATATGAGCATACTACGTTTGGAAAGTAATATCTATATTGGATATATTAGGCATCATTGTCCTAGACTTGGATTACAAATCCTTTTAGGAAAACGTATATTCTCTGCTGATTTTGAGTTTGTTTACCTTTTGGCGGACTTTTCGAAGGAGAGTGAAGTTAAATGAATGGTAACAGGAGTCGGGAACGTAAAATTAAAGCATGTAATTATATGAAATATGTATACATTAAATCTATATGTATGATATATTAAAGATATGCATATATGTACAGTATATACACACATAAAATAAGGAAGATCTGTACATAAACACACGATCCCTCTTATCCCGTTTGTTTTGATGGAGCGTTGAATGAATTATTAACAGCGCGTTCGTGAAATGGTTTTTAGTTCTTTAACTACAAACAAGTACAACGACTGATTCATACCAAAATTGAATTATCATTTGTTAGGGCTACTTATGATTGTAGTTCCTCTTATGAATTTGTCGTTTGGACAGTGCCATTCATCTGAAACATGTTAACTTTGGAACGGTTAGTAAACCTGAAGCAGCTGACGCAGATTTGCCACGCTTTTGCGACCTAGAATACCGCCTTCGTGACATGAACATGGCATGGCCAAACGTCCTATAATACGGCTGTTTGCTCAGCAGGATTCGCGGTGATATGTTTGAAGCTTCATCGATTTACAATATGAATGCAGCCCCATCTTAGTTTCGTAAATGATAAGCTTTTGAATTAACTACTACATTTACTGTCGAAAAGGTTTTCGAAAGTTGAACGTATCGTCCGTACGGTAAATTAATTTCAATAAAAAAAAAATGAACATGAAACAAAAGGGATAAATTTACTCCGCCACCTATTTCATTTACAATGAGTTTGTCATTTGGAATCAATTCATAAAACTTTTCGTTTTAATACGTTCATGGACAAGGTAGAGATCTGAGTATCTTACCAATGAGACGGTTTACCTTTTGGTGTTGATATGGAAGTAGGCAAGTCATTTGATTGTTGACTTGTTGCGGTGACTGAAATTCGCAATTTGTATTCATCCTTATAAAGATGATGATAATGATAAGGGTAATAGTAATGATAATATCATTATCATTATAATCATTATCATTATATCATTATTGTTATATCAATAATATTATCCATATTATTATTATGATCATTATCATTATTATCATTGATATTTTCTTATGATCATTATCATTCTTGCTATTACTGTCGTTGTTGTTGTGATCATTGTTATTATTACTATTTGTATTATCATTATTATTATTTCATTATTATCAATATTATTTTTACTGTTATTGCTGTTACAACCATTACTATTACTATTTGTACTTATTTGTATTTATTATTATTATTATTATCTATGTCATTATTACCCTTATTACCCTTTTTACAATTATAATTATCATCATTATCATTACTGTTATTGTTATCGTCGCGTTTATTATGAATATGATCACTATGCTAATAATCAGCTTCATCATTCAGTTATCATCTTCATTATCATTCATGTATCATTATCATTTTCATTCATTTAGCATTATCATTATCAATATCATTATCTTTATATTATCATTTCATTACCATCATCATTATTATTAGCATCATTATCATTACCATCATTATTATTAGTAGTAGTAGTATATTATTACAAGTATTATTATCATCGGGTAAATTGTGGTCAAGCAAAGGTGTTTATTTGACCTCGATTTGTTAATGTCAAGCCAGCTGAAAATGTCAACTCATCATGCCTACATAAGCCTATATTCGTCTCTTTTATTATTTATTATTTTTTCTGGTTACTAAAAAAATAAATCGTGCTAAAGTTTTAAAACCCGTGTTGTTGAATATGTTGCGAGTTTTGAAACGAGAGGGGCATTGTCCGCTTTGTAGTTTTTTCGGAGAGGGAAATGTTCGCCTTGTAAAAACAAAGAGATGGGAATATATGCTTTACACGAACTCCGAAACGGAATTTGTCCAGGCACTAAGAGTAAGTAGTGATAAGATATTAAAAGGCATTGCGGTAAAATCATATTTTCCTTATGTTTCTGAGTTCTTATATATATACTTTATTTTTTATATTAGAATAAGAAATATAGTGCTAGCAATAAGTTCATGTCTGAAAAATTACGAAACGTAGAGGAAGATGAATACACTAAAAAAGCGAGCGAATTTCAGTCCCGTGGTACAACCAGTAAACAAATAAATGACATGCCGAGTCTCATAACAACACCAAAAGGTAAACCTCTGCGATAAGAAACACTCACTTCTCTACCTTCTTCCTTTTCATGAATGTACTGTCACGAAATGCGTTATGAACAGTTTCCACATGACAAACACAATCTAAATGTAATAGGCGGCGATGTAAATTTACTTCTTTTGTTTCATGTTCATTTTTCTGTTGTAATAAGATTTCTTTATAAGCAATTCGTTCATTTTTGTTAAAACACATTGACACTGAATTTGGTTGCCTTTCCAAAAGCTTGAGATTTATGCAACTTAGATGTGGATGCTTATGGTAAATCGTGGGGCTTTAATCACAACACGATCCCGCAGTACAGCTTGTCAACGACCAAAAGACTCGGCTGGGGCCACAAGATGCCCGTACTTAGGGGATGTGAAAATAATGAGAGTAACAGCGATCGTTCGTCTTGCACTGACTGAAAGTATTTCTGACGTGAATGAAACAAAAAGTGTTTACGTAAGGATCATAAGAAATATTGGTGTGAAAAAGAAAGACAGACAGTCATGCAAACAAGCACATGTAGAGAAGGAAGCAAGGCGAGGATTGAGGGTACTCCTTCCCAGCACTAATATTTCAAATAAAGGTAAATTCGATTATATATCGAATACAAAAAAGGTAAGTAAGCTTAACTAATATGGCGATGGATGAGTACTGGATGCACATTTTGTTACGTTCCTGAACTCCCACCCCCACCTTCTCTATCTTTCTTTTTCTCTCTAGGGAACGTAGTTATTCACACGAAGCCGCGATTGTGAGGCTATGTTTACCTTGGAAACCCCTGGCAACGCGCGCTTCTCGTACTGCTGTACAGTAAATACATAAATTTACTAATAAAAGCCTAATAAGGCCATATTTATGGTTGTCACTAGAAGAAATGTATTGTTTGTAATGTGTAAATTCACGCAGTGACATAAATCAATAATATATAGCTCTGGCATGGATGGGAAAAGGCAAATAACAAAATTGGTTTATCTGTAGTCTGTGGCAAAAATGCATATATAAACTATAATCGGTCGAGTCGTAAGTTCAGGATTAGACTCATGGATTGGACTGATTAGTGTAAGAGACTAATGTTGGGCATTGCTGATGCTAGGCATTGGGGTTGTCCTGCGAGTCTCAATGTATTCAGAAATAAGGCAAAGACCTTGGATTTAGAGTTCTGGACCAAGACCAAGATCCAGGAGTTTGGGGGTCTGCTATAAATTTTCCGTTGATAATTTTTTTCGAAAAGAACAATGAATTCACAGAGTTTTTCTTATTTTTAAAAAGGACGTTGAAGTCACAAAGGTTTTCATGTGTTGGTTGTGTAGTTCATGATTCTTGGTAATCAGACTAGAAAAGTAACTGAAAGATTGACAAAGCAACAGGATTTATGAACTCTCTTGAAAGAAGTGTAGTAATTTAACAATTACAAATCAATTTTACCTTGCTGTGTAAGATTATTCTACACATCTTTCAAGATCGCCAACAGTCGCCATTTTCAGACCTCTCTCATGGCCTCGGCGACCCGAAGTTCGGTTCTGTCTCAGGAAAGTCACAGAGGATATTTTCCCCTAAATCGGCAAGGCTGGATGAGCAGACAATGTCAATTATGAGAACCTCGAGTTACTTCCTGTGAGAATTTATGCTCTTGATCAGCCCTTGTACTTAATAACTTTCTCAGTAGGCTGACAAGTTATCAGTCCACGATGTATATACCAGAGTGGGTAGATCTTTTACATGAGCTGTAATTACCTTCCTCTTTCTATGAGGGTCACAATGCAAACATTATATACATGGAGACTACAGTAATAAAAAGTATGACGAACTAATCAAAACAGAGAAGGCCTCCCAAATCCCTAACACCGTCTTCTCCATGATAGAGGATAGCTTCAATATGAACGCCGTCACTCACCACCTCAACTCCCGATCGCGACCCCGCCCACCGGACACACTGCAACTAGAACTTACCCTCCAGATTTTTTTTCTAACACAATTGAGTCACATAACTGCCTCCCTGGTTATCAATGTCCAAGAAAACATGTAACAAGGCCGCCACTTGTCACAATGTTGGCCCTCCACACCATCCATACCAACAGACTAGCATTCTATATCAGAGATTTTCCCTACAACATCTGATGACATTAGGCATTCCCTCTAGCATCAAGCTTGCCCCCTACAATAGAAGCTAGATTCTCATCCACAGCACCTGACCATTCAAGCAGCCAACTGACACTTATTGCAAGATTTCATCATTGTTAATGTCAAGATACCTTCCTGGGGACGGACTCCCTTAGTGACCATAGCTTCCAAGTCGATGCCCCTAACCTCAAGCTTCTTGATGTGACCACTCGCCAGGCGTCCCCCCATTTGGCTCTCGTCCTCACCTCGGCTACTTGGATTGCAACCTCCAGTGCACTCCAAGTTCAGATGTATGTCCAAAGAAACTCCAAGCAGTTAAATAAGCCTTGGCTAAATTGGAGCACATGTGCCTGTACCAGAAAGCTTCAAACTCATGGGTTATGTCCTTGTACCTTGTCAAAAAGCCTGACATGACTGAAGACCTTGTGGTGACTATTGATGCCTGAAGTCCCTCTTCACCCAGAAGACGCATTATACTCTACAGGACATACACCTTCTCTTCCCCCACCTTTAGCCTCCAAAACTGAAAGGTAACCATCTAGCAGGTAATGGACTTAACCTACTATGCCTACTACATGGATGAAATCCTCAAGCCCATTTAGTAAGTATTGCAACTCCGAGAAATGGACTGGTTGAGCTTTACAACAAGTTGAGGCAGTGGATGATATCCTCGTCTCCTCCAGCACTGCCACCAAAAACTTCAAGCATGTACAAACAATAGTCTGGCTGAGTGTACCAACAATTGCCTTTTCAGCACCTCTGCTGAGGAATTCCTTGGACAAAAGATCTCCGCCATCAGCACCCGCACTTTTCCCTTCAAAAGTGAGGCAGTTAGGAACTTTCCAAGACCAACCACTGTCAAGCATTTGCAAGAATTTATTGGTATAGTCACCTACTACCACAGCTTCCTCCCCAGCATAGACAACACAATAGAACCTCTCTACAACACACTAGCTGGAAATCCAAGGTAGTTGAAATGGAGCGCTGACCATTATTGAGCATTCGACATGATTAAAGGCACCCTTACACTAGCCACAACACTGTTGTTTCCTCATTCCTTCATCCTGACCACACCCCCTAGTAATGTTGCATTTGGGGCAGTCATTGAACTATCAGTCAACAGCACATTTTTCATGTTAAGCTTCTTGAGAAGAAAGCTTTCCCAATTGATATAAAGTACCTTCGACTGTGAACTGCTCACTATCTTTTTCATAGTTTGCCACTTAAGATTCCTCTTGGAAGTCACCCATTTCACTATCCATACAGATCATCAGCCTTGGTTCACAATATCTCCAAGGATGGTGATGTGTCTTACAACACCACCATTCCAGCATTACTGAATTCAATTGCTCCAAGGAATACATGCCAGGAAAAAGAAATCCAGTAGCCAATACCCTCCCCTAAATCAAAATCAACTCTGAGTACTGACCGACCAAGCCACCGCCCAAGAGAAGGATCCCGAGACAGCCGCCTATTTCCTATCCATATCTGGCCTATAGTGGAAAGATATCTTTGGTGACAGCAACCATCCTCTGCTCTGCTACATAAACATTAGCCACCCCCGCATCATCCCCAAGCAGTTTTGCCACAAGGTATTCAACCTCACCCATGACTTTTCACATCCATCTAGATGCTCTACCATCAAGCTCATTACATAGAAGTTTGTTTGGTATGGCATCAAGATGGACCAGCAAAACCAGCCACCACACCAAATCATGAACAGTCTATATCATCACATTAACATCGTCAGTCTCCTATCACCGTCGACCAGCACTCATCTGTTGACTGTCACAGGATGCTCAACACACTAATTGCTGTGAAACTGCTCAGATGACATCATCTGCCTTCATCTCCAAGCTTTGGACATCCTTGGGGATTTGATGTGAAAAAATCTCCACCATATACATCCTAGCATCCAGCGCACCCATCGCACAGCACCAGGCCTGACTGGAAAGGTCAACTCTCTTAGGCTTTACTCAGCATGCAAACTTCACCCAAAGAAGGACTTCTGGTATCTCCCATCAAACATACTAAATGTTTTCAAGGCTCTAATATTGCAAAACCAAAACACCAACCTGGACAGGTCTTTGCATCAAATCATGGGTTATAGTTGGCTGGACCATATGTCTATCAATGTCTTTACTATGAGACTGGCTTTGGACATGTTATGTAAAACAATGAAGTGGAAAACAAGTAAACACATATATGTCCAAGGCTTTTTCACTTCATTACTTCTTCAAGGCATAATGCGAAAGTGATGCAAAGAGGTGTGTATATATATATATATATATATATATATATATATATATATATATATATATATATATATGTATATATATATATATATATATATATATATATATACATGGGGTACAATTGTCAAGTCCCATTGGTGATTAAGCACACACAGAGCTTGGATAGGGACTGGTGGTACATACAATGAAGATCAGGGAAAAGATCAGATATAATTCTCTTAGCCAGGTGTATAATATACTTATCTGCAAATATATATCTACAACAGAACTCAGTGAACAACAAACCTCACCTCAACTTAAGATCTGTTTGTGAAGCATTCTACAGTCAATACCATTCTAAATTTCCTGGACAGCTTTTCTGTAGGCCTACCCAGTGCCAACAACAGTGCTATAAAAAGACATAGTGACAAATGATAATGATCCTGGCTATACAACCTCACGGATGAGCTATATAAGTCGGGATTAGGTTTGCAGGCCCATAGGCATATATTTACAATAACCATGTCATGTCAACGTCAGCATGTCAACGTCCATTTCAAGAAAACAATAAAAAGAAAAAAAAATTCCCTTAGTTACCTTAATATTTTTCATACATGAAAATTTCACTTTTCTGTTTGATTGTTTACTTGTTTTTTTGTTGATTTTTTATTATTATGATAATCATCTCTGTCGAATATTGCCGTTTTTCAATTATGAACCTCCCAACAGATAAGTCCAGCTCTCAAAACCTCAGAAGCAATTATTAAAACCATCCAAAACACAAAAGGAAAGAAAGGTCAAATGACGAAGTCATCATAGGCACTTTGTAAATGTTTAGGGGGCTTTATATGGGATAAAGAAATACATCATCCAATGAGGATACCACTGTCCAAATGTCCATGCTGCCTCAGGATGGTTGGCCTTTGACTGGTTCTAGCTATAGTACACGAGCGGGTGTGTTGGTCTATGTGTAATCTTGTTCAACCACATCATTAACAAACTTGGTGCAAGGTCAGGGCGAGGCAATTGGGTATGACTGAGGTGAAGCCATGCTGAATGGTACAAAGTAGAAAATGGCACAAAGGGCACACGAGCAGGCTCAGAGGGCAGAGAGGCAGTACACAAACAAAGGCTGTGACAGTGTGAAGAATGGACTGCTAGAGGAGGTGCAAACTCTGAAAGGCAAGGTTATGGGCTTGAAGAAGGAAGTAGAGGCAGCATCATAAGGTAACAACATTCCACATAGAGGTGGATGAGGTTCTGGCAGTAGATGGCAAGATGGCGAATTTACTGGGGTCTGTCTGGGGCCCTTGACAGGGATGCCCATTGCCTCGCAGCATTGTGCTAGAACCGGTAGCTGCTGCAGGAGACTGGGAAGCCATCAGAAAAGCTGCCTTGGGTCCAGCTGGCAGAAGACTAGGACCCAGTCAACTCACCTCATCACTTCCCTCACCCCCTCCCTCCCAGCCCACTTCCCCACCTTCCCAGCCCACTTCCCCACCCCACAGCCCTTCAGGTTCCAGGCACTTGGTGGGATATAAGATGAAAGGTGGCCTGAGAGGCTCATGTTGTTAAGTTTGAAATGCTGGCATCTGTTCAGGGATGGAGTAAGGCCGAGAAGGCACTGCAACTGGTAACACAGCTATGGGGCCCAGTAGTGGAAGCCGGAACCCCAATGCGCCTCTTCCACCAGTGTGACAGAGGTAGGGAACAGTTCTGCCGTCTTGTCAAGATGCTTCAGAGTAATCTTTCATCTCTGATGGTAGAAACTCAGCAGTACTCCGACAAAGCCTGTAACAGCGTGAATAATGAACTGCTGGAGGAGGTGCAGACTCTGAAAGACGAGGTTATGATCAGAGAGGCGGTGTCATGAGGGAACAACATCGTGCGCGAAAATTAATTAGGTTCTGGAGGCAGATGCTGGGGGTAGATATACTGGGGTCTGTCTTGCATCTTTGGCAGGGACCCCTTGCTACAGGGAAGCGGAAGCAGTGAAGTGCTGGGGCATTTGCTACTGCCCCAACATACCTACACCACTGTGGAGGAGGTTTTGCAGCACCGCTTCAGGCATCACCACCAGGCCAAGCTATACCGGGCCTGCTTGAAGAAGCGGACTTGATAGAATGGAGACAATATCCCAGCTGGTGCTGGATGTGGAGGCACCTGCAGGTGGGCTTTGGAGTTTAAGGCCTTCCTAAAGGATATCAGCTGCCCAGCCCCACCATTACCTTTGGGGCTGGAAGGCAAAAGTTGAGAAGGTAGTGTCAGGGAAGGTGAATCTGGATGGCTTCCACAGTTCATCTTGGGGCTGCAGCGAAGGGTGCTTCCTCTCGGTCAGCTAGGTTCTGATGCTTTCCAACCTTGCTGCAAGAAGTGTGACAAGTCCGGTCACCGCTTGAGTGGGGGAAACTCAATCAGGCTGGGGAAAAGGCCAATTCCTCAGTCCCCAGGCCCCAGCTTTTGTAAGTTGCCGTGAAACCATCAGTCGGATGCAGGTGGAGGGCTCAATGGATTGGAAGCCATGCCACCTAACAATGGTCAGTTAAATACTGGCCACTACACATGTACCACAGAGGCTGTGTGGCATCACATGGTTTTGTAACCAGCTCAAAGAGCCAGTCTAGACTTGTATCGGCGTGGACAGCATGGTAGATGTACATCGCAGAGTTAAAGCCATGCTTGCTGGCCTTAACTACCTGACGCAGAGTAAGACTTGTGTTGATCTCGGATGGAAACTGGTGAGGGTGCACAGTCAAGAAGTGCCCTTGCTTCCGGAGGTTGTCTGTGCAAAGGTAGTTATGGCTAAGCAACCACACTTTGCCCCTAGGATGGAGGTCAGGTCAGAATCTGGTGTTTAATGTTCAGAGAGATGTGTGGAGCAGAAGACGTGATGGAGCCAATTTAAAACCTGTGGCTCCAATCAGATGAAGTCTGATTGGAGCAGGGAATGAGCAAGCTGCAGTGATGGTGGCTGACCCGGAAAGTGCCAAGTTGGCCACCTGTGAGGAGGTGGAGCACCCAGAAGAGTCATCGGAGAACCTGGCGGAAATGCACCAACATTTACAGGGTAAGCTCAAGGTGGTAGGCCTGACCATGAAGATCTACGGCCAGCGAATGAAGGCCGCGGGTGACAAAGTGTGACTGCATAACCCACGCCTGAAGTAAGAAGTTACAGAGCCCCTTGGAGGGTCCGTACACGGTGATGGGGGCCCTTCTGACGTCACCTACCAAATTCACAGAGGACAGAAGCAACCATCTGTTGTACACGTAGACCAGCTCTGGTGTTACCACGGGGCGATACTCATGGGGCCACGGCAAAGAACAGGATGAAGTAAGCCCCAGCAGCAGCAATGAGGAAATGGCAGACGTCGACTGAGACGTGGACCAGCATTTAGGTGGTGAGAGAGGTGCGACAGATGTCAGTGGCGATCCTGAGCCAAGACTTGGGGCTGTAGATGCTCCTCTGGGTGCCACTGCTTGCCTGCTGCCGCCCAGGCCTCTATTGCCGCGACCCCGGCGGGAGCGAAGAAGGCCAGGCTGGATGAAAGATTATTGAGATTTTCCTGAGGGCTAATTTTCTTTGTATTTCATGTTTCTATTGTGTGTGTGTGTGTCTGAGTAGAGGGCTCGCCTGCCTTGAAGTAAAGGGGATAGTGTTACATCAGCAGGTGTGTTGGTCTATGTAATTTTGCGCAAACATGTTAACATGATGTAATTGTTTACAATCATGGCGCTAGGGTTGGTGCGGGACGAGCGGAGGGACAAAGCTGCAGAACGGACGTTGTTTGGAGTCCATGTGCATGCTCCTTGTGACCTGGTTACCCTGTGCTTGCCTCTTGTATCCTGATGAACCTGTATTGTGCCTGAAGACTAGAGTAATGTGCGTGCCCTTTTGTGTTATGGCCGCGGATTATTGTAAAGTGATTGGAATTAGTTCGCGATCCCCTCGTCATTCTGGGCCGCTATCGGTGACAGGCGTCCATAGGAGCTATTCTGAGTTCATGATCAGGTGTTTCAGCACGTTGCCTGGCTACCTGCCCAGCGTTGGTGGGTAGAGAGTGGGGGAGAGGCGTAACAGTATTGCCACTCTACACTGATATTCATACAGAATCAGAAATATATATAAATATATAAACATCCTGCAGTGTGTAATTATAAGTTTCCAATTAAGGTAATAAATATATACCTATATTGACATACACCTAATGTCACATCAAAGCTAATCCAGCAGACACAGGATTGGATGGTATACTCTAAAACAAATCCTTTCAAAAATATAATTGTATCATATCGCCTACATTAGAAGAAAAAAAATATAGCATAAGAGTTACACATCTGTAAGTAGTACCAAAATAACAAGTTAGAATAAAAGGTGAAATAAATATTGTTCAGGCATGTAGCCGAGGACTGTAGAAAAAATGCACGAAGCTATCTTTAAAAAAGCAGATTAGTGGATGCGCATCATATACTCTGCGAGTACACGATGCGCAGGGATAGCGACATTTGTTTTTTTGTTTTCATGACACGTTCCCATTCGCGCACATTTGTAATAATTGGAACCTACTTATGTGTATGTATTGTAAATGAAGTGATGTTGTTTTGAAGTCTTATCACGTAGTACAATATAGAGCAAAGGCGGGCCGCACATGTTGAAATTTGCAAAAACAAAATCCTGCACATGACAAATGGCATCACTATCGCTGGAGCAACCAACTGCCCAATCAGAGGCAGTGAAAGCTCTGAAAAACGCCAACTACTGAGACAAAACAATCGTTTCCGTCTGAAGTGGGGATAACAAGCGTGCTGTCTATCTGTGCAGTTCATTAGCAAGGTAAGTTCAGTCACAATTAACCTAACATAGTCAAATTTAGGATAGAATAATTGCAAAGATAACCAGTTGTTTCGCACAGTAAACGACCAAGGGGAGGGGAACTGCAAAACAGATATTATTAGTGTAAACTATAATTGTTATTGTGGATACCCTACACTTGTGTATGAATTCCTCATATTTGGATGACACTAGTTTATAATTTAACACCAGTTTCTCTTCTGCTTGAATTCATGGTAAACATTTGGAACAGGAAAATGCCACTGTCCATACTTTGTTGCAAAAGTATTTGGAACAATAATACATGGTTATTAACCTAATCGGATTATATTGATGTCTGCTTAGTTGATACATTTAACTTCATCCGCACATATTTAAAGTAAAACGAAAGCACCAACATCCCGCATCAGCTACTTCCGTTATCAAGTAAAACGTTTAAAACGTTAGATTTGGAAGTGTTTTCCATAGTACAAATATGGAATCTTGAGAAATAATGTATGCTATTCAATAAATTAAGTAAATTTGATAGCCTTTTCCTCGTAACCCTTTCCCAATAGGGCACGCGCTACACGAAAACCCCTACGCCGCGCCATTGCAATATTGCATTGGAAACGTCACACTGGCATGACGCTCCGGCATCAGGAATTTAGCTGTGTCACACGAGTGTGACGCACCGTCGCCATAGGGTTAACTATTTCTTTTGCAAATTCCGTTCATTCTTGGTTTTATATTGCCCCAAAGCATGACTGCATGGAAGCTTTACTAAACCTGATCTAACTTACTTTACTGAGATGTTGGAGATGGATTTTGTCATCTATATCAGATTTGAGAAGTGGGTTGAGACAGCTCAGTCAAATAGTGGCACTAACATTAATTTCATCAGATTTTATTCATTATTTGCTGTTGCTCTTTACTTGACTGTTAGGTTAGCTTAGGTTAAAGTTCCTGCACAGTTAAATTTCATAGAAAATAAATCCACACGTAAACCAATCAGACAATCCGCACTGCTCTCCACACAGACAAACTGCTCCATTTCTTCACAGATTTAATTCAGCTAACTCATATACACCTGATCAAGGATAGGAATGATATAGTTGAATCATAGACTAAATTTATGATCATGTCTCAACATCTTAACTCAATGGAGACGGTGCATCACACCTGTGTGACACAGGTAAATGCCCGATGCCGAGGCGTCTTACATGTATGACACTCCCAGTGCAATATTGCATAGGCCCGGCGTAGGGGGTTTCCACTTATCGCCGGGCCCGTCGGGATTGGGTTAATTATGACAACTGTAATAAAAGAAATTGCTCTTAAATTTGCCTGATCTAACAAATGTCATTGTTTTTCATAAATCCAAATTTTCACCAAATTAACCCATTGCGGATGGTTGTCATGACATACATGACGTAGGAACTTGGCCTGACGACAGGTGTCATGACGTACATGACGTTCGGAGATTTTGGATCACTGCTATTTTAATGTGCTATAAGAAAGGAGTGGGTGATGATGGCATTTGCAGTCATAATTATTGTAATTACCTTAATATTAAGCTAACTTAACATCCAAAACCTAGATGGGACTACTTT
>BOPN01002700.1:151334-168834 GCA_017312705.2 Penaeus japonicus | reverse complement strand
AACCCATCTTGGGTGCCACAGAGGGTGGCAGTAGCGACTGCCCTGGTCCGCAATGGGCTAAGAGGTGCACCATTAGAAGATGGTTACTATGAATATCTTTCTGTTGGAGATATGGGAAGTTTTCATATGAATTATTTGTAAACAGAAGATTATCTTCATCCTCTAGTTTTCTGAAAGTATCAAGAAGATATATGATTCTCCGTTATAATTGGATGAAGACGCAATCGAACGGAGCGATAAACTAACCTTACACCATGATTTAGTCTCAATTATGACGTAATACCATAAAACTCTTTTCTTACGAAAACTTAAAATAAGTGAGTTATATTAATTTAAAATTAATTAAAAAATGAGTAAAGGGAGATGTTTCCACTGCACTGACGAACTCAAAACTGAAAAATATCAACTCTACACATGCATGACCTCACCCGCAGATTTACATCTCTAATAGGCAAGGATGTCACATGACAATAATAAGGAAACCAACAAGGAAACAATGTAACTGACAAATTTATCAACCAATCACAGATAAGGATAGGGATAAGGATAAGCTGGATTTGCGAAGCATCTGCTTCGCTGGGCTTATGTGCACTAAGGCAAGCCCACCTGTGTCAGCGTATGCTGACTCATGAGAGAATGTGCCAACGCGTGTTGACTCGATCCGAGCTTGGTCCCTACCCACCGTGCTGACCAGGCATGGCGGTGACCGCCAGGCGCCAGTGGAAACTCACGGGCCTGGTCGGGGCTCGATCTGCCGACCTCGGGAACATGAGGCCTCTGTCAGCTATAAGTGCTGACTCATCTGATCATCATAAGTGAATGCTTGCTGTGGCAGTCGGATTGCCTGTAGGCGCTCCAGTTGCCAGGGGGCAGTTCCGTTCAGTTCACGAAGAGATTCACGAAGACGTTGCTTCTCCAGGGCTATATGGACGAGGCGGTCCAGCCTCTGCCAGCTATAAGTCCTGACTGATTTGATCAACATAACTGAATGTTTACCATGGCAATCGGATTGCCTGTAGGCGCTCCAGTTGCCAGGGGCTAAGCAACAGGCATAGCCATCTAACCAGCCCAGCGGCTGTCGTCTCTGGGCACTGCCTGAGGAAGCAAGTGTGCTTGATTCCATCAGGTAGTGCTCTAATTTGGCGTCTGGCACACCACAATGATCACAGCATCGCTCATCATGTCCAATGGTGGGTAAGATTTGCCACGCACAAGGATAGCCTATTCTCAGTCTGTGAAGGCTGACTTCAGCACACCTTGATATTCTGGGAGAGAGTATCAGCGACTCATAGCCTGTGGCATCTGAGTACCAGCTGGCCGAGAGGGAGGTTCTCGCTTCCTCTTTGTGTCGCTGCACCGACCTACCCTGCAACCATCGTTTTACGCCTTAGCAGTTCCCGGCTAGGATGCACCACAAGATCACCCAAGGGTTTCTTCCTGCCAACCTGTCGGCTAAGTCGTTCCCTTTTATACCAACATGGCTCGGAATCCAGTTGATGACAATGCGTCTAACCTGTTCCAGGATTCTCTGAGCAATGGCGAGAATCGTGGTCAGAAGAAACGTTATCAAGGGGCGTGCTTTGTTGTAGGCTGTCAATGGCAGCCCTAGAATCTATATGTATGACAACATGCCCGTCCGTCTGGGCTGTATGGGCTAGGGCTTCCATAATAACAACTGCTCTGCCTGGAGCGAGGAGGCATTGTCAGATACCCACATGAAATTGGTTTTACTACCCAGCTGAGTGATTGCTGCAATATTCCTCTCTGCCTCATCCCACAACAGAGGCATTGAGTACTGTATCTTTCTCCTTGACAAGCTCATGACAGAAAACTCTATCAATGATCATGCCCACGGCGGGGCTTTGACATAGTTGGGGTTGGGGAGGCCCATGCCCTTAACCAGTAGTGTCTCCTTGAGCTCAAAGCTTATCAGCACCCTGGTTGTGTGATACAGCCAGGTGTTGTTAGCAAAGAATTTGTGATTCTGTGCAAGTCGACGTTACACTTTGTCTTAGCAAAACTTTGGTAAAGAACTGGGCTGCCATCTGATTGATTCTGGTGTCCAGGGGGAAAAGATTTTCCTCCAAGAGGAGGTTGGTAACCTTAGTCAACACATGGGCACCCAGAATGATCCTGGCGACCTCGTTTTACATGATGGCAAGCCTTTTCCTGAGTCCAGGCTTGGTCACAATCAGGGCGACAGAGACGTAGTCCACAATGGGACGGAGAGTGTGCACATAGAAGGATCTTAGTACATGGTGCCCAGCCCCTAAGCACCACCCTGACAGTTCTTATGACAGAGAGTCTTGCCTTGGTCCGGTCTAGGAGATATTTAATCTCAGAGCGGAAGGTGAGGTTCTCGTCAACCCATACCCCCAAGTATTGGAAGACGTGAACCCACTCTAGTTCTAACCCTTGGACTCGCAGTCTTTGGTCATGTTTCAGCACCATTGCCTTCGATTTGGCTGCTGATATCTTAAGCCCAACTCTGCGGCATTCCTCAGACATTAGGTCCAGACAACACTGGGCCTTTCTAGTTAGATTTTCATTTCATCTCACAGAAGAGATAATTGCAAGATCATCTGCATATGAAATGATCTTGCACCCCACTGTTGAGGATGCTTAACATGAGGGTGTTAAACAGAGCTGGGATAAGGACCCCCCCCCCCCCTAGTGGAGTGCCATTCTCCAGGGGCAAATGCCTGGAAAGGTGACCTTAGAACTTGACTGGCAGTTCTGTTCCGAAAATAGTCACCAATCCAGGCAAGCAGTTTGCCTTTGATTCCCTTGCGGATCAGGATTTCCTAAATGGCGAGCATGCTCGCCAGATCAAGAGCCTTCTCCAGGTCCAGGAAGACATGTGCCGCAGCAGCACAAACTTCACTAATAATTAAGTTCATACGTTTTGGCTTGCTATACACATTGTACAGCTTGAGGGGACCCCCAGCCAAATGGATCTCAACGGCAAGGAATTTGATGCCTTCTCCACACTGCACAAGATTGGCAATCAAGGAGCAGGGGATAGTCGACTTCACAGGGGTAATCAAACCTCTGGTGCCTTGCGTACTCGGCAGCATAAAGGGATGACATCCGAAGAAGGGAACAGATTCCCCTGTTAGGGTCTCCTGGAGCATGACAACGTCAATGTTCCGAGATAGCACGATCGTGTGGAGAAGGGCATTCCTTGAGGAAAAACTTGATATTCCGCTGCAGTGTGCTTAGATTAGAAGCCATTGTGTTAATCTGAGTCCATTAAGTTTGTGTCGTCAACAACGTCGACATAGTTGGTCTCAGTGTCCGACGCCCCAGTGTGGGTAACATCAGACTTTTCGGAGTCTGACAACTCCTTGGCGAGTTCCTCACTGAGCGTGATTTCCTCACTCGATTCGTCACTCATCAGGACAGGTCGAGCCATTAATAGGGCTGGGTCTCCTGGGAGGTGGAGAACCCCTGGTTGCCTTGACCTTCATTCTGGATGGTTGTGGCTTCCTCACCCTTTGGGGTTTGGGTGCAGGCTCTGCAAGTGTGGTCTTGGCCGCAGGTTGGGTGGGGAGAGGAGTCTCGCCTTGAGTTGGAGTGGGTTTTGAGGCCATAGGACTCAGTTCTCTCTCCTTCAGAGCAGCGACAGTCTGAGTCATTGCCGTCATGGCGACCTTAACTGCCTTTTCCGTCTCCTCACTGGTCCTCCCCAATGCTGTAGTAACTGCTGTGACAACTGTCGTTAGCAGGAGCGTCAAGTCCTTCTCTGTAAACAGAGTTGGTCTCTCCACTCTTGGGGTAGATTTTGTGGTGTTCCCAGACCCTTTCCGGGTGTGTTTCCGTCTTGGAAGTCCCACCAAAGTCTGGTCGCTTTGCAACGACCTCTTGCCGCCAAAGAGCCTCTTCCTTCCTCATGGAACAGCCGAGGCTCCAGGTGTGGTGCTTTTTGAGGCAGTTGGAACACTTTGCAGTGGTGTCCCACTTGCCCTCCTTGTGTGATTTGAAGCACACCTCCGTACTGTGTGCCTGATTACAGACACCACACTTTGGCTTTGCGGAGCAAGTAGCCTGGTGGTGCCCATACTTCTGGCACATGAAGCAGCGGAACAGGTCAGGAATGTATGTCCTGAGGCTGTAGGAGCCCCAATTTCCAAGGTCTAAGGACGCAACTGGGGCTCTCCTTAAAGTGACCAGTACTTGCCTGGTAGGGTGCTTCCTTTTGGAGAGTCGGGAAGCTCCCACCACCTTGGTATGAGACATGATGACCTCAAGAACATACATCAGAGGGAATCTTGGACTTCCTCTCTTTCGGAGTCATAGCTGACAGGCTCATCTTCCGCCCATCCAGGAGCTTGTTTGTCTCCTGGAGGAAGGTGAGAGTGACTTGATCCCTCGGTACAATTATCATGCCATTGTCTCTGGCAATTCTAATCATCAGACGGCACTGTCTCTGGTTTTCCAGAGCTCGTACCATCTTGGTCAACTTCGTGCCGAGTTTGTCAACAGGATTGTCAGTCAGTTTGTAGAGTTGCCATGTAAGAGCTGTTCAAATCATCCTCGCATGCCCCCACCCACCACGGAGTCCAACAAGAGGAACCTTAGCACTGAGGCCATGCTCAGTTGTCACAGGGGTGATGGCAGTATATACGCAAACCCCGCCTCGCGTTAATAGCACTCGTATGACCATGGGATTACCTGCAAGACAGGCTGCTTGACCCTAGCCTAGCTCAAAAGAGAGACCAGCCGATTATCCTAACTGAGTCGAGATCAGGCCACTCGTTTTGCTGGAAAAGAGGACCTAAGAGGTGTGTTGCTAGCTGCAGGGCGTACTCATACACAACATCGCTCAACCTCTAGGACTCCTGTCTCCCAGTGCACAGGGGCGCCACGTATGGCAAACGCGTGGGCACTTTGGAACACTTAGTCATCCCTCCCCAGAGAACCCGCTGCTGGAAGGCCACCTCAATAGACTGGCCAGATCCAGAACGGGCTTGTCTGAGGAAGGAGTTCAACCCCAAATCATTATAGAGATGGCTACCATGTGCACAGGTTGTGGGGCTTGATTAAGTTATTTCATAACAGCACTTAAACTCTTACAAGACCACCTGTCACCAGTACCCACACACGCCTCCAATTAAGGTAAATGCACACATTGGATTAAAAATGTATCTGCCAGGCAGTGGTTTGAAAAGAGGGGGGTCCAGGGGGACGAAGGATCCCCTAGGCTATGGCAAATGAAAAAAAATGGTTAGGTCAGGTTCATTGGTTAGGTTTTGTTGCATACGAATGTGTTCATGGCAGATATGTATCTGCCTCAAAGTGGCTTGAAAAGGGGAGGTCCAGGGAGGGGGCAAAGCCCCTCCTTGGCTAGGGCCAACTTAAAAACTAGGCTAGATTAGTTTAGGCCTATGGGTTAGGCTTTTATGCCGAAAAATCGTTTAGTACCCTGTCAATGCTTGCGTGTGTGTGTGTGGGGGGGGAGGTGATACTCGGAAACGAGAGGTTTCCGGACTAAATAAATATCATGATTGTGCAAAATACAATGAAAACTACCAGATAAGTATTGTGCCAAACCCAGAAGGTTGATTGTGTATTTATCCAAATTTACCGATACTCCATTACCCCCTCCCCCTTATCTATTTGTGGAAAGTATACACGGTTTTACTTGCAATATGTTTATGTTATACTCTGCTAACTGCTCTTATGAAGAATACAATTCTTGAGATGCTTTGGGACATTCGGCAAGTACCTTGAAATTCAGTTTAGCAAATTTGTTTCATAAATGGTGAATGGCTGCTTTCCGCTTTTGTAGCAAGGATTAGTTGTGACTTTGGACTTTTCTTCAGATATGGTCAGTCCTCGAAAAAGCGAATGCAAGAACAATGTGAACTGTCATTCATAAAATCATGGTCTTGCATTTAACGAAACTGTCCGGTAAACAATCACTAAGTAGAATGAATATGGTATATTCAATCTAGAATAATTTCATTGTGGATTTGTACCTTGTTTCATGGGAGTTACTACTAAGCCAGTGGTACACCTAATTTTTCCAGTTGCCCATCATTTGAAGTATTGCTTCATCACTCCAGTGAACTCCAAGCCACTGTTCATGGGTGTAGTTATCAAATACAAGTTATAGAAGCAGGGAGATGTGTGCTGACACATCACACATTATGAGTAGGTTAAATTCTTGTATTTGCCTTGAGTGTCTTCATTATCTTTCTAAACCTATTGAACTTGTCTCTTGTTGGCGCCATTCCTTAGAATGCCTTGCGTTGTAAAGCAAGCAATACCATGGTAATTAAGTGGTCTCTTTATACATTACAAGGTGCTATGCTAAGAGTAAATACTCATTCATATATTACTGACCAATAGTTCCCCGCATACCCAGGATTTAGGGGTACCCTGAGACAGTTATAGCCTCTATCATGTCCAACATAAGAAACTATCTCGTCATTTATTTTCATGAGGGATTTTATATATATATATGTATATATATATAAACAAAAGTACACAAATACAAGAAAAACAAGATGCTTTTTGTCCTCTTATAAGACTGTAATACTTCATCACACTGACTGTAAAGAACAGGAACCGATATAGACCCTATACTTCAATTCTAGTCTACTAGAACATAAATTGATACGGTCAGACGGCACATATAACGCTCACAAGATTGTAAAACATTAGAAAATGAACATAAGTATGGCTCTATTATATCGAGAAAACTAGCCATATGTCGGGTGAAACTCGCTCTGAGATAAAACCCATCTTGGATAACATGCAGATTATTTTTATATTTGTTGATAAATGTAAAAGGAAAATGTGAATATAATCAGTTCTTTCTATTTTTTTTTTATTTTTTTTTTTTTTTACCGCATGACCTAATTCTTATGGAACTATATTGTTAAAATTTTCCCATACCGTATTTTTATTAAAGATCTAACAGTTCGATTATGTGTAATAGAAATAGAAAGTGTATAATCCCTGAAATAGGCAAATTCAAATATGTATTAAATGGATGTTACTCTAAAGGCCACATCTATGTTTCAGAGCATTTGCGTATGTGTACTATTGCCCATAGAAATTTCATTCCATGCCTAAATAGAGCTATATTAATGGTATTGTCACCTCCCCACTTCTAACCCTCCCTCCCCATTTCCAGCTATTTCCTCTATTTATCTTTTAAATCTGTAGCACATGGGCCAATATTAATTACCATTATCAGGAGAAAAAAATCTAAAACCCACTTATGTTTCCTCCTGCCCATCCTCACTATTTATGTTACTTAGATACTTCAACTGTCTCTTTCTCTCTCTCATCACTACTAGTACTTCTACTAAGAGTGTTGCCTCCATGTGGTTTGTGTGGAACTCATGTTTGCTTTAATGGTGGGGCAATTGAATACACTTTAAGGTTTAGTTTGGTTTTATTGGGATATATAAACTTGCATAGAACCTAATGGTACCAAGAGAACGAATTATAAATAAGTTATGGCAGCGTGTGGATTGGCTGGGACGTCCTGGCTTGACCTCGCTCGGCCTGGGCTAAGAATAGACTTGCAATCATCTGTTCCTTCTTCCAGGACAAAAACAGAATTGCGACCTCGTGGTGGCCACGTGGCATCTAGGGCACATTTAACACTTACATAGTTAACATCTTCAGAGTCACAAAATGTAATACAGGATTGGTGTAATTACAGTATAATGTTACATTTCTATTCTTCACTTTACCCCGTGCCACATACACAGGATCATAGACCTTATGTTAAGATGCATTCAACAACTTTAGGCTTGAGCCTACCAAACGCTAATATGGACGAGATGAAAAATATTTCGCTGAAGTATGTTATCCATCCACTGGAAGGCAAGCATGTCTGTCCTGGTGCTAAAATAGTGCACATTGCAGTAAGTTCACTTCAGCATGTATTTTAAGGTTTATTGTTTTAAGTTAATAGTGTTATGTAAGCTTCATTTGGAGACGTATTTATTTCTCGTGACTGGAGGACTTCCTGCCAAATACCTGCTTCCCTTAGAGAAAATAAAGAACCTGAAACCAGGTTGCTCTTATCATGTAACATGTGCATACTTGTTGCTTTTCATAAGAGTAACTCAGTGCATTTAGCTTGTTGTGTGATCACTGGGAAGTGGAAGATTTTCAAGCCTTACTCAGTGAGTTCCAGAAGGGAGAGTAGAATTGTAATTCCCGAACATTGGCCATGTATTGGCAACTTTAAATTCAAAATCCAGCCAAATAATTCACTTGCCGCCGGTTTGAGGCAAGTACATCAACAGGTAAATTACATTGAATTGCAGCAAAGAAACTACTAAGTTTACATTGTCACGAAATTGAGGACAAAATCTCAGAGCTCACATTCACTAAGTCATGTGAGCACCTTATGGTAGCCACTGTAATGGAAATATACCAATTGTTAGTGTACAATTCAAATTCTTTTTCCATAGAGGCCTGCAGAGTCCAACTTTCTCATTGACATTACTCTCTTCATGGATGCATAAACTTCACCCTTATCCTGGTACTGGCCTCAAAGCACCCCCGGAATTTTCATTGGCAGATATTCATTTCCGTATCAAATCATTGTTTTGGTAAACCTTGATGACCACAATGTGAAGGTTTGAGGTCAGTTGATTGAACTAATCCAGTGTTATGGGATCTGGGAAGGCAAGAGAAGACTAGACAGGATCAGTCGACCAGGATAGCTTGTTCTACAAGCCCAATAGGAGCTAAAGCCAAAAATACGTGTGAAGCTCATCCACTGAGTTGCAGATAAGATGTCTGGCAAACGAACTGCTCTGGACCTAAGGAAGAAAGAAGAAGCATATTACCAATAATGCCTACAAGTTAGAACGATATTCAATAATAAGCTGATGAGACGATCAAACCACTTCGTCAGTTTGTCTTTCACGAAGCAGGAGTAGACCTCTGTCAGAATCAAATTCTCGTAAAGGAGAGAGACTCCTAGAAGAGCAAAAAATTCAAACCATCGAGAGATATTCTGCTGCTTCCAGACGAAGGAAATATTCCTCTCCCAAGCTATAGCAAAGAGAGTTGTCTACGGCTGATCTTTGTCGCTGTAAAATATTTGAGGTCGAACTCAGTGCTGATTTTTCTCTTCTGATGAGAAGTTCCGGTTGCTGGTCAGAGATGTCACTTCGCCTCTATGGCATAATATTAGCATCATTGTCCTCACCAAAATAATGTGACAGAATAAGTGACGAGACTCGCAGGGTGCCTTGACGGCACACTACAGCGGCCGAAGTCAAAGATTAGATCATCTATATCTCAATTAAGGGAGCAATATGAGCATCCAAAAAAGTTGCGTGAGATCTTGGGGGACATGGTCAGTATGAGTCAGATAGTTGCCTGTAATTCAGATATTGTGCCCCATTACATATTTAATTTCTCCGGCTATTACAAGGAATTGTTAAATCAGGAGAGGTCCTACAGCAGCTAGTAATTATTTCTGGTGACCGTAGTGCTTTTGGAGCACTCTGTGTGAAGAAAATCACAAAACTGATGTAATTGTAGTAGTGATATAATTGATGAATTAATAATATGAAATAGCAATCCTCATTAGCATTACAGTGTTCAATAGGAGTTGCATGCTGATCTTGGTAGTCATTTCACTGCATAAAATTCTCTTCTTTTTCATCATTAGCAATACTATCCCGAAAACTACACTGCTAATAATATTAATTATTAAAGCCGAGGGGAATGTACTCCTGTTTTGGTGGAAGGTATTCAGAGAGTGGCTAAGGTCCTATGGTTAGTTGGTTCCGTGCCTTGGCGCGGCCGCTGGCGACTAGTGCTACATCACTGCGAGTGATGATGCCCTTATGTAGAGTTACCAAGTAACATATACTCACACTAAATTGTTATTTTTGTCAGTACTACAGATGATAATGATATTGAAAACACAGAACACATTAGACAACTGTTTAAGATTGATGTTGAACAAATTGTAATTCTAACAGTGAAGTGTTTTCCACTTACGATTATGCTAAAGTCCGTTTTGTTTTAAACCTAAAAGATCAGATTATTTTTGAGTCCCTGTCCTGCTCTTTTTTTTTTTTTTTTTTTTTTTTTTTTTTTTTTTGTCATGTTTAAGAAAGGCAGTACTCGAACTCTACTGGTCTCACAGTAAGCAATATTCGTTCCTGTCACGCATTTCCCAGCTATACATCCACAAAATATAATTTATGCTTATCACAACACGTACTGTAAATTAGCAAGTTTAAAAACTGGTTAGGATGTTCATCTGTAGTTTTATTATTACATGAGAAAAAAGTCAAACGAAAATAGTTTTTAACAAGTGTAATTAATCAAATATAAAGATGATTTGCCAATGCATACCAAAACCAAATTAAAACTTCTTGGTTATTGAAACAAAAAAGGCTGCTTTGCCTTTTAAACTAGAGTTTACCGAGGGTATATTTTACCATGAGGATAGAAGAAAATGGGGACGCTAGAACTTCCCACTTCACAGGTTGGCTGCCTGTATGCTTAAAAGCGTGATTTTTCGCCAGAATTTTTCATTTCTCTGACATTTATTCATCCCTCTGCCATCACGTCCTTATCTCTACTTTGCTATAAATCACAGTCAGGCATACAGTTGTACCAACCAATAATCCAGTTACATTACACCGAGAATAGTGTCAACAAAAACAGTACAATACTTTCTTCGATCGGGCGAGCATTGACTCCCTGGCATAACCTTTATCTACCTTTCAAGTGCGTTTTAAATACTGATGAAAGCATGCTAAGAGTTGTATGTATAATCTGCTTTAGATGGCTACACTTTTACTACCAAGATCCCGTGAAGTGAACGTGGTACACGTATACAGTAGCACACCGAAAATAAGATTACATGTACGTAATTTCACGACGCACGAAATTATTATAGTACATGGAAAATATGCATGAAGAAATTATGTATAGTTAATAGACGTAAGAATTTGCACATAAACACTAGATATGACAAAAAAAACATAAGAGGAAATGTTTTGTACGTAGGTATAAAGACTGCAGTTCATTATTTTATTTTCCACACGCATGATACACAAATAGCACACATGAATAAAAAAAAAAAGATAGTGAATGATTTATGTATCATTATTTTACGTAAATTCATTCTGAAAGATTAACCCTTTATGGTGGTCTGTTTTTTAATATTTCCCTCTAGCATTTGCCAATTCTTTTTATCTATCATAAACAAGAACAAGCTTAATGGATATGTGAAGACTTTGAACACTATCTGGTCGAGTGCTGCACCCTTAAGCAACACAGCTCGGCACCGCGTCCATTCACGACTGTCAAGTAAAGTGAGTCAGAGCACAATTTGGGTAATAAGTGGTGCCCAATAGCCTAATGTCGCGTATTCCCATTGTTGCTACTCTCTCAGTATATAGGTACTCTAAATCCAATAATCAAGTGCAAAGAATTGGTGCAACTTGTTTAATAGAATCAATAATAGATTGTTTGTGGCAACTCCATATCCAATTAAAAAAAACATTTTTAGCCATTTTTAATTGTTTCACAGTACTTGACAATCTGACAGGCCCTGTGGCACTTGGGGATACTTTTGAAATCATATTGCAAGATGCACCTGATAATTGCTTAAGAACAAAGCTAAATTTTATCACAAGAAATACTAGAAGCCATTGATGTGTTTCACAGGGCTCAACTGGCAAATGATCTGTTGTGTAGGCTTCAGATACTGCTGAAGAGGTCAAAGGCCAAGTCCTGAGAAAGCCTTCCCCTTCGATAATAGCAGTTTGGTCATTAGAGAGGCAAATACTATCAGATCCTGCTGGAAGTGCCAGAGCATCAAGCTGAGTATTTTCAGCAGCCATTGCAGGTTGAACCACCAATAGTTAGCATGGATGTGAAAAGTGTCATAATTGTAGTCCGTGACCCCTATGCCCCATCATTGTGGAGCCTCCTACCTTCTCAAATGTTAGGAAGCAGAAGGTATTTTTGACATCCTTGCTGAACTGTTGAAGTCCAGTAACTTACAAATTGCATGCTGTCCTGGCTGCCATGTGGCAGTCTGATACTATTTCCTCAGACTTGTTGAGGAGTGTAATCATCTCAGAAAAGGGAAAGGGGATCACTGGAAATGCAACTATCATTTAGGTGTTACACTGCCAGAACACAAGACATGGTGCTTACAGTCATCCTTCTGAGACATATCATAAAAGTATTCAATGAAGCATTCTTGGCAGATACAAAGTTGAATATATCCTAGCACATTTGAGCCATAATAGAATGCTATTGAGTGTTTAGGTGTGGGCTGCTTACAGTTTACATCAACCTCAAGAAATATTTTGACTTGGTGCATCACGAATCACTCTAAATCCTGAGACAAATTCTGACAAAAATTATTGGTTTAACCCTCTCTGGACGGGTGGCACACCACGGGTACCACACATTCAAGGCCCGTTCGCTGGGTGCCGTCATACGGCGTCGCTTATTTAATTGATTTAGGCCTATGCGTTCGAGAGCCCCGGCATTACAACATGCAAGGCTGGAATGCCCCCCGGTATGAATGGGTTAATAGGAAGCCCCTAAACTGGTATTTGAAGTGTGGTGGGGAGAATGTATAACTTTTATCTTGTGAATTCCTATCCAATGCTTTACATCACTTACATGGACTTGATAATGGGTAGAGCTGTCATCCAAAGTCAATGCGAAGCAACAGCGGGTAGTGTCAAGATCACACTGACCTTGAATTTGCAAACAATTTTGTCAACCCATCTGAAAATCTGGAGACCCTAGTGAGGGCTCTCAATGCATTTAGTAGTGTAGTGTAGACCTTAGGTCCAGAGGACTATTGGACCATTATACAGGGGTCAGCTATAAGAACCCAACCAGTTGATATATGCTTGGTGTGAAGACCTACCTGGGGAAAGTGGTTTATGGTTGGGCTATATAACCAGGAAGTCAACAGATATAGTGGCCAAGCAACACAATATATGAAATCACTCAACTGGAGTATTTGGAGGTGCTAATGCTTATGCAGAAGGACCAAGTAAGTTTTTAAAGTCCTGATATTTCCAGTTACCAGCCCTGCTGCACAGCACCATAACCTGGACCTTATCTTGTACCTTGGAATTGCATTTAGAGGCTTATTGGAACAGGTCCTTGTACCAAATCATAGGGTGCAATTGGCAGGTTTATATGTCCAACCAATAATTGCACTGAGACCAAAAAAAAAGTACAGACACTTAGGCTGAGGACGATCCTGCCAATTAGGTTATCTCTACTAAACAACCTTTGGTGGAGGAGGCCTTTGAGATGACCAAGAAAGTCGTGGCTTGGGTAACTTGATCAAACCCGTTGTGAGGAAGTAGGAATGGATTGTCCCTTGCCTGGTGGCTTGTTGGGATCCCAACAATCCACATGGCTGGAAGCAGAGGATAAGGATAAGCCAGATTTGTGGAGCAGTTGCTACGCCGGGCTTGTATGCAGTGACACGAGCCCGCCTGTGCCAGCGTGTGCTGACTCGTGAGAGAATGTGCCAACGAGTGTTGACTCGATCAGAGCTTGCTCCTTACCCAACGCAGTGCCCAGCTACATCAGTAACCACCAGGTAACAGTGGAAGCTCACAAGCTTGGCCGGGGCTCGATCTGCCGACCACGGGGATGTGAAGTCGACACGCTACCAATGAGCTAACCAGACTGCTGGAAGCAGAGGGATGCAACAGCCTCTTTGATAGATTGTTTGATAATCAGGTGTTTATATTAGCCATCTTAAAGACTTTGACCCTTCTTCCTTATAGTTTATATGTTACTGACGGGAAGTTATCAGTGAAATAACTATTTACTATAATGGTGTTTAGTTTGCATGATTTTTATTTTCAACTTAAACTCAAAGTATTTAATAGGGCAGTTAGATACCTCACTAAAGACAGACATAAAACAATAGACTTTACAAAAGTAAAATAGGTATGCAGCTCATCCACTCTCTCATGGAGTGAAATTCTCCAGTTTGGTTCAGTTCAGACAGATTTGCGAAGACGTCACTTCGCCCGGGCTATATGCACGAGGTGGCCCGGCCTCTGTCAGCTATGAGTGCTGACTCATCTAATCTTATCTGATTATCATCGCTGAATTCAATTATTCAGCTCAGTTCAGAGAGATTTGTGAAGACGTTGCTTTGCCTGGGTTGTGTGGATGGGGTGGCCCGGTCTCTATCAGAATAAGTGCTGAATCATCTGATCATCATAACTGAACTCTTACCGTGGTGGTCGGATTGCCTGTAGGCGCTCCAGTTGCCAGGGGACAAGTGACAGGCATAGCCGTCTAACCAGCCCGACGGCTGTCATCTCTGGGCCCTGCCTGAGGAAGCGAGTGTGCTAAAATTCCATCAGGTAGTACTCTAATTTGGCGTCTGGCGCACCACAATGCTCACAGCATCGCTCATCTTGCCCAATGGTGGGTATGATTTGCCGCGCACAAGGATAGCCTATTCTCAGTCTGTGCAGGCTGACTTCAGCACACCTTGATATTCTAGGAGAGATTATCAGCGACTCATAGCCTGTGGCGTCTGAGTACCAGCTGGCCGAGCGGGAGGTTCTCGCTTCCTCTCTATGTTGCTGCAGAGCACCAACCTGCCCTGCAACCATCGTTTTATGCCTTAGCAGTTCCCGGCTAAGATGCACCACAAGATCACTCAAGGGTTTCTTCCTACCTTCCTCCACTAACCTGTCAGCTACGTCATTCCCTTCAATACCAACATGGCTTGGGATCCAGTTGATGATGATGTGTCTACCCTGGTCCAGGATTCTCTGAGCAATGGTGAGAATCGTGGTTACAAGGTAAACGTTATCAAGGGGCGTGCTTTGTTTCAGGCTGTCAGTGGCGGCCCTAGAATCTGTGTGTATGACAACATGCCTGTCCATCTGGGCTGCATGGGCTAGGGCTCCCATAATAGCTACTGCCTCTCCCTGGAGCGAGGAGGCATTGTCAGATACCCACATAGCTTTCTCTATGCCCCTTGCTGCAAAACCAGCGCCTGCAGTGTGGGTGATGGGGTCTACAAAACCATCCGTGAAGTAGGTTTTACTATTTAGCGGCGTTATTGCTGTAATGTTCCTCTCCGCCTCAGCCTTCTATAGAGGTGGTGAGTACTGTGCCTTTCTTCTTGATAGGCTCATGACAGAAAACTCTATCAAGGATTGTGCCCACGGCAGGGCTGTGACATAGTCAGGGTGGGGGAGGTCCATGCCCTTAACCAGTAGTGTCTCTTTAAGCTCAAAGCGTTTCAGCACTCTGGTTGTGTGAGACAGCCAGGTGTTGTTAGCAAAGAGCTCATGGTTCTGTGCAAGCCGACACTGCACTCTCTGTCTTAGCTGTGAGTCCAGTAGGGACTGTAGGACATTGGCAAGGAACTGAGCCGCCATCTGATCAATCCGGGTGTCCAGGGGAAAGAGTTTGGCCTCCAAAAGGAGGTTGGTATCCTTAGTCCACGCAGGGTAACCCAGAATAATCCTGGCGGCTTCGTTTTGTATGATGTCGAGTCCAGGCTTGACTGTGATCAGGACAACGGAGGCGTAGTCCACAATGGGACGGATCTGGGAACTATCAAATCTCCCCACAAATTTCCAAATCTTCATCCAATCATTCTATCCCTCACTCATCACCTGCATCACTCTACCAGCAAAGTGAATCCACGTTTGACTGACCCAATTGTAACCATCAAGAGGTTGAGAGTGTAAAATTCAGTTCTGGTATAAGGGGCCTGCACTGTGATCGCAGAGTTACCTGAATAACCACGAAATCATTCTCTCCCAGTTTACTGCAGAGCCTCTGGCTTCAATTACACTCTAAAGACAACTTCTTTTCTGAAGAAAAGAGGATTTATCGCATCTTAATTTACCAAATATTGCTTCAAAAATTAGCTGTCATATGTATTTGAAAGTTTACATTCACATACCACTCTCTTTCATCTTCAGTACTTATTTTTTTCTTCTCTTTTTGATACAGTACCTCTGTAAAGGTGATTATGTATTTTGTTTGTTTTTTAGTTATTTCTAGGAGGAATTTCTGTTTTTAACATTTATTATAGTCTGAACATCCCAAACCTTGATTAATTTGAAAATTTTATAATTAATGGGGTTTTGGGCAGAACATTTGGTGAATAGTTGGGTGATTTTGTATTTACTTGAAAATTGCAGAAAAAAGAGATGTCCTGAATAAATAAAGGTTTTCTATATGTTTACACATAGATACGTGTATATATATATATATATATATATATATACATATGTATATGTATATATATTATATATACATATATATACACACTTATTAAAACTGCATCTGCATTGTTCTCCAGTTCCATTGCACAGAGTGTTGACTTTGCTTATTAACCCTCTCTGGAGGGGTGGTACACTACTGTACCGCTCATTCAAAAGCCCGGTGGCCGGGCGGCACAATGGTGCCAGCCATTTAATTGATTTAGGCCTAAGCGTTCGAAAGCCCCGGCATTGTGACGTGCAATGCTGGAATGCCCCCGTCGTGAGTGGGTTAAACTGGTTTTACCTGACCTCTGCTTTTCCTTCATGCCTTCCCTTTAAGGTGCACCACATGTTTACTCATATTAAGTCATTTATTAATTCAGGTATATTCTGTCACACATTGCGGTGTAAACAACAGTTTTCTATTTGTAACTTGTGTGTAATGGGTAACTGTATCTTTCTTTATTTTTCACTGAAATTGCCTGGTTTTCCCAATAGGTATCATTACCAATACATCAGCAGACATCACATCCCCAGTCTCAGCTACCCTAAGGAAAGCAGTCCCATCTCTGGTAAAGACAGCAAGAAAAGAAAATCCACACATGCTCAATGGAGTCACATCAGGTGTGTAATGAAGTAGTTATCCTAGCATGACCATAGTACTGTCTCAGGATAATGTTTCTAATTACAGGTAGAGAACTATCAGCTAACCAGATTTTTGGTTTAGGTCTTAACCCATTGCAGACGGGGATAGCTTTGCTTGCCCAGTCTCCAGGATGGATTTTCTTTGAGAGCAAGGCAGCTTCTCACAATGTACCTTGGCCTTTCCCATTCTCTTTCAGTTATTCATTATAAAACTAGAGCTATTTTTGTGTCTGTCATCTTTTTGTGTTTTTTTTGTATTAAGAGACTTATGTGTGTCTTATGACAGGCTCTATTTATTGTGCAGTTGACTAAATTTGTAGTATGGGGTTTATATCATCTCATTGTTTTCTTTATACTCAGTGGAAGCATTGCTGTTTTATGGGAGGATTAAAAGCAACTTCATTTTTTTCATATTCACATACTGTCCTGAGTGAATATGAAAAATATAACTATCCACACTGTAGATAACATGAAGAGGTAGGGAAGAGGAAGGAAACCTGTGCCACAGTAAAAGGCATCATTACTAACACGGGCTGATTGAACTTGCTGTATGCCATTGCTCTCTAAAGATAATGGTTGCCAAGATCAGGGATGGGTCCCATTCAAAGCTCTCTCTC
>BOPN01002700.1:136334-146334 GCA_017312705.2 Penaeus japonicus | reverse complement strand
GGTTCTTATTTATCCATACCCCCAAGTATTGGTAGACGTGTACCCACTCTAGCTCTAGACCTTGGACTCACAATCTTTGATCGCAGACATCATGTTTCAGTACCATTGCCTTCGATTTGGCTGCTGAGATCTTAAGCCCGACTCTGCAGCATTCCTCAGATAATAGGTCCAGACAACGTTGGGCCTTTCTGACTGGATTCACATTTCTTCTCCCAGTGGAGATAATTGCTAAATCATCTGCATATGAAATTTTCTTGCACCCCACTGGAAGTGGAATGTCGAGAATGTTTAACATGAGGGTGTTAATCAGAGCCAGGCTAAGGACACCTCTTTGTGGGGTGCCATTCTCCAGGGGCAAATGCCTGGAAAGGAGACCTTGGAACTTCACTCTGGCAGTTCTGTTCCGAAAATAATCGCCAATCCAGGCAAGCAGTCTGCCTTTGATTCCCTTGCAGATCAGGATCTCCTGAATGGCGAGTGGGCTTGCCAGTTCGCAAGCCTTCTCCAGGTCTAGGAAGACAATGACAGCGCTGTTGTTGCTGACAGTGCTCAGTAAGGTGGCCATGCTATGGGTAGTGCTCTTACCCCTTGTGAACCCATGTAGGTGTTCATGTGGAGGTCCCAGCTTCCATTGGAGCAGATTCAGTACCATTTTCTCTGCTGTCTTTCCCAGGCAGCTGAGCAGGGAGATGGGATGGTACCGTCCTGGCTCCTTTGTTTTGGGGACAGGAACTATATCAGCCCTCTTCTAGCACTGTGGCAGCAAGGAAGTTTCCCAGGACTTGTTGATGAGATGCAAAAGTGCAAGCTCACCTTCATGTCCTAGGTGGGAAATGATGGGGTAGGAGATCCCATCACAACCCGGGGCTGACCGGGAATTGGTCTTGTATGTCCACCGTAATTCCCTCCGAGAGAACATGACATCTGTATCATCAGGTTCGACTGCCTTTTCTCTGATGAGGGCATGCCTGTCTGGGAGCAGTTCTTCTTGGCATGCCCTCAGCTCTGCTGGTAGACTGATGCTACTTGTTCTAGCAGAGAAGTTGAGTGCCAGTCTCTCCGCCTCCGACCACGGGTCATGGTGGATCTTTTTGGGGGCTAAGCGATTTGTGGCCTGTCTGATACGGTTCCAGAGTTTTGAAAGGAAGGTTTAGTGGCCAAAGGACTCACACCACTCCAGCCACTTTTCCTGCTTTAACCTCTTAGCAGTTTCCTGAGCATCCCTGAGAGCCCCAATTGCAAAGGTCCAAGGACGCAACTGGAGCTCCCTCCAAAGTGACCAGGACTTCCCTGGTTGGGTGCTTCCCTTTCGAGAGTCGAGAAGCTCCCACCACCTTGGAATGAGCAGTGATGACCTCAAGGTCATACATCAGAGGAAAGCCAAGAAGCACCATCTTGGACTTCCTCTCTTCGGGAGTCAGGGCCAACAGGCTCACATTCCGCCCATCCAGGAGCTTGTCAGTCTCCTGGAGGAAGGTGAGGGTGGTTTGGTCCTTTGGAACGATTATCATGCCATTGTCTCTGGCAATTCTAATCGTCGGACGGCACAGTCTCTGGGTTTCCAGAGCCCGGACCATCTGATAGGCATTATCAAATCCTTCCGGCTCAGGGGGGAACCGACTTGGGGCTGCAGACTCGCCCTCTGAGTCTGTAGCCGGCCGATGCCGTTTGTTGCCTGTCCTCCGAACCGACGCCGTAGTTTTGGCAGTGGGGCCAGTAGGGTTGGAGGGTCCTGTCTGGCATCCACTTTTTGTTTGACTCCTCGTCTGGACCGACGCTAGAGATTTGTCAGAGCCTGGGGTTGGTTTGGAGGGTCCAGCCCGAGTTTCTTGGGTGGGTTTTCTCTGGACCGACGCCAGAGCCCTACCCATATTTGATAATGTATTTGAAGAATCATCTTTTGCACCCTAGAAGCACAACTTTGGGTGCAACAAAAGTATGTCATATGTCTATAGTAATGCAAATCTGTAAATATATATTTTTCTATGTTTA
Organism: Penaeus japonicus; assembly: GCA_017312705.2. NCBI lineage: Eukaryota > Metazoa > Arthropoda > Malacostraca > Decapoda > Penaeidae > Penaeus > Penaeus japonicus. Next base: position 144,342 of record BOPN01002700.1, on the reverse strand, counting down.
CCTGTATGAAAAGTCAACTTAGGATTTAATTTTGCTAAACCACCTACAGGTGACAATCTTTGGGTTTCAGGGTTTATTGATCTTTTGTCTTTTACATCATCTGCATTCAATGTTCTTAACCCATTCACGCCGGGGCCGTTCCGGCTTTGCACGGTCGCAATACCGGGGTTCTCAAACGCATAAGCCTAACGCCTCGAGATTCTCGGGCGCACAAGCCGCGAGCCTGGGTTGCCCGCTCGCTCTACCCGAGCACGCGGCTTCCCCTCATAGCTCGTCCAGGTCATCTGACGCGAAAACCACAATACGTGCTATCACGTCAACCGGGGTGAATGGGTTAAACTGACATTTATGTATATTTTGTGTACTCTGATTGCTGCTGCCATCAAGACAAAACATTTCCTGAATTGCAGGTTGGGTTCGAGAAGTAGTAACTCGCCAGATATCCCATTCTGCAAGGCATGATGTATATTATCATCCACCCTATGGCAAGAAACTGCGATCATGTGTGGAAATTGGAAAGTATTGTAAGTGCCTTGATCCTTTGCTTGCTTGTCATTTCTTTTTTTCTCACTTTTTTTATTTTTTACTGTGAGGACATTACGATTTTAAAATATCAATAGGATGTAATAAGTTTTTAAAATTGGTAGCAATGTAAAGTCTAAGGTGATAAATGTAATAATGGTTAATATTATTATGGTATTGATAAAAAGACTAATGATAATGTTAAAAATGATAAGAATGATAATAAAGGTGATTTTAACCCATTAATGATGGGGCTATTTTGGCCCCAAATGGTCAAAATGCCTGGATATTTCAAATGCATAATACTAATGCCTCAGGATTTTCATCCCAAGGCCAAGCACTATACACCCAATCACCTGGCACACCAGCCAGGAGGATAGTCACAACGAAATATCTTGTCCCCAGCGGCTGGCGTTGCCACCACTTGACATGTTATCTTGTTACCTGTCCTTAACTGATTAATAATAATGATAACCCTTACAAATAATCACACACTGTTCAGTTGTTAAATGCAAATATTAGTATTTAAAATATTTCTTCAGTTTAGTTACAATACCATGAGCAGGCTATTACCTTTATTATCTCTTTCATTATCTCCACCAAACTTGTGTATGGATTCTTGGTATATAGATATACGTAATTCAAAAAAGAGTGCAGATAGCTAAATGTAAATCACCTATTGGTAAATAATTTCAAATCCAAGAGAGGATGGTCAACCTCTGGCACAGTCGACAGGGCTGTGACTACATTTAGATTGATAAACAAGCTTCTAATAATTTGGTGAATGTCTAGGCTGATCTAGAATATATCCCTTTTGGAAATTTTTTCTACCTTCACTGATTTATTCTAAACACAAAGTATGAAAGCTTGGATTAAAGTTTTATTTTGCACTTTTAACTTTGATTTTTAATGGTAAGTGTTGTTGATTTTTTTACAGTGGAAAAAGAAGGCATGACGAATTTGCTGACATTGGATAACTTCATCTTCTTTGCGGGAACTTTAGGTTATGGAGAACCCTTCGAAATCACCCGTGGAGCAAATTTGGTACGGATAAAGAATTTAGAGGCCAATTATTAGAAAAGATGAGAGAAGAGTGTTAACCCATTGCAGACGGAGATAAATTTGCTTGCCCAGCCTCCAGGATAGGTTTTATTTTAGAGAGAGACCACTTGAAGCAATATAATTTGAAGCATCCAAATCTCTTTCAGTCATTCATTGTAAAACTAGGGCGGTTTTTTGTGTTTTATTTTTTTGTGTGTTTTATTGAGTTTAGAGACTTATATGTGCCGTATGACAGGCTCTATCAGTGCTGCAGTTGACTAAAATTGTAATATGTTATCCATATTAGCGCATTATTTTCTTTATACTCAATGTGATAGAAGTATTGCTGTTTTATAGGAGGACAAAAGGCAACTTTATTTTTTCGTATTTTTGTGCTGTCATGAACGAATACGAAACATATAACCACCTACAATAAAGATAACAAGAAGAGGTAGGGAAGAGGAATGAAACCTGTGCTTGTGACTGTGAGTGCCACAGTGAAAGACATCCATATTGGCACAGGAGCACATTTTAGACACTGGGTATGGATTGAGTCACCTTCCTCTTCTCGTTCTGCCTGCACATCCTTCATCGGCGGTACTTTAGAGCAAGGGTTCATCAACTTAGTGTGTGCCATCGCTCTATGGGAGCAGTGCATGCTAGGGCCGTGGATGGGTGCCATTCAAGGCTCTCTCACCTGCTGGTGCTAGAAAAAGTGGTGCCATCTAGGTTTTGGACGTTAAGCTTGCACGATATTACGGTAATTATAGTAGTGGGACTGCAGTAGCCATCATCACTCATTCCTTTTTCATAGCAAAATAAAATAGCACTGTGATCCAAAATCCCCGAACGTCGTGTACGTCATGACGCCCGTCGTCAGGCCAAAGCTCCTACGTCATGTATGTCATGACACCCGTACGCAATGGGTTAATTAGGTGGATAGGAGGAAGAGGAATTATTCAATTTGTTCTATTTCACTAACATATTTAATAACACAAATACAGTCACAAATTTCTTGTTTTTAAATTCATTTCAGCCCAGATATAAATTTGTCTTGAAAGTACCAATACAGTGCCATCCCTAACCATGGATTTTAAGAAGAGGTCATATATTAACATATATTTAATATGTAAGAGATATATCTTGTCAATGAAGTCCTTTCCTCTGCCAAAACTGTCCATGTTTATTTCCATAGTTCAGAGGAAATGGAAGATGTCACACTGATATAGTAAAGCAATTTTTGATGTCCATAAATGCAAGTTGGATATTATATTGTGCAAGCTTTATAGGATTTACAGATGAGCATACTTTGTTGTTCCAAATTTGTTAAAAGTCAGACAGTAGTTTATCAATTGAAAAGGAAATATTTAAGAATTTGATAACTGCATTTTTTGTATAACTTCACCATATATTACAGAAACCACCATGGTTTTCTCCATCAAGTCCAAAAAAGGAACAAAAGTTGATGCCTAAGAAAGGCATCCCTAGAAAGAAATTGGACCCTGCACCAAACAGTGAAAAGAAAACCAAGACAAAGACTAAGAAAGCTCAGCAAAAGAAGCAAATGGCCATACCAGCTGAAGTGGCAGAATCTTCCGATGAGGAATACCAAGTGATCACAGGTAATAGATGCAAAGTTTTATTTGTCACTTTTAACCCATTCGTGCTGGTTGACGTCCTATCACATGGTTGGAAAATATCACCAGACCCCGGTGACATCCTGAGACATAGTGCATTTTCTCTCTGAGTTCCAGGCAGGATAGTTGTTACATGCTGAAATGTCAGCAATAGAGCACTAGATTGTTCTTAAATATGATTATTTTTCATAATTTCTTTGATTCTGTTACTTTAGTTTAGGTGTTCAAATATCATAAAATGTGATATAACTTTTTTTTTTTTTAATTATATCACAGAAAACTATGTCATATTGATGACATCATGGTAATTCAGTTCAGTTCAGACAGATTTGCGAAGACGTCGCTTCGCCCGGGCTATATGCACAAGGCGGCCCGGCCTCTGTCAGCTATGAGTGCTGACTCATCTTATCTAATTTTATCTGATCATCACTGAATTCAATTCAGCTCAGTTCAGAGAGATTTGCGAAGACATCGCTTCGCCCGGGTTGTGTGGATGGGGTAGCCCAGTCTCTATCAGCTATAAGTGCTGACTCATCTGATCATCATAACTGAACTCTTACTGTGGCGGTCGGATTGCCTGTAGGCGCTCCAGTTGCCAGGGGACAAGTGACAGGCATAGCCATCTAACCAGCCCGGCAGCTGTCGTCTCTGGGCCCAGCCTGAGGAATCGAATGTGCTCCCTTTCCATCAGGTAGTGCTCTAATTTGGCGTCCAGCGTGCCACAATGCTCACAGTGTTGCTCATCTTGCCCAATAGTGGTAATGATTTGCCACGCACAAGGGTAGCCTATTCTCAGTCTGTGCAGACTGACTTCAGCACACCTTGATATTCTAGGACAGAGTATCAGCGACTCATAGCCTGTGGCGTCTGAGTACCAGCTGGCCAAGAGGGAGGTTCTCTCTTCCTCTCTATGTCGCTGCAGAGCACCGACCTGCCCTGCAACCATCGTTTTACGCTTTAGCTGTTCCCGGCTAGGATGCACCACAAGATCACTCAAGGGTCTCTTCCTGCCTTCCTCCATTATCCTGTCAGCTTTGTCGTTTCCTTCAATACCAACATGGCTTGTGATCCAGTTGATGATGATGCATCTTCCCTGGTCCAGGATTCTCTAAGCAATAGTGAGAATTGTGGTTACTAGGTAAACGTTATCACGGGGCGTGCTTTGTTTCAGGCTGTCAGTGGCGGCCCTAGAATCTGTGTGTATGACAACATGCCCGTCCGTCTGGGCTGCATGGGTTAGGGCACCCATAATAGCTACTGCCTCTGCCTGGAGCGAGGAAGCATTGTCAGATACCCGCATAGCTTTCTCTATGCCCCTTGCTGCAAAACCGGCGCCTGTAGTGCAGGTGATGGGGTCTGCAGAACCATCCGTGAAGTAGGTTTTACTATTCAGCTGCATGATTGCTGTAATGTTCCTCTCCGCTTCAGCCTTCAATAGAGGCAGTGAGTACTGTGTCTTTCTTCTTGATAGACTCATGACAGAAAACTCTTATCAAGGATCGTGCCCATGGCGGGGCTGTGACATAGGGTGGGGGAGATCCATGCCCCTAACCAGTAGTGTCTCTATGAGCTCAAAGCGTTTCAGCACTCTGGTTGTGTGAGACAGCCAGGTGTTGTTAGCAAAGACCTCTTGGTTCTGTGCAAGCCGACACTGCACTCTCTGTCTTAGCTGCGAGTCCAGTAGGGACTGTAGGATATTGGCAAGGAACTGGGCCGCCATCTGATCAATCCGGGTGTCCAGGGGAAAGAGTTTGGCCTCCAAGAGGAGGTTGGTAACCTTAGCCCACCCAGGGGCACCCAGAATAATCCTGGAGGCTTTGTTTTGTATGATGTCGAGCCTTTTCCTGAGTCCAGGCTTGACTGTGATCAGGGCAATGGAGGCGTAGTCCACAATGGGACGGACAGCGTACACATAGAAAAATCTTAGTACATGGTGCCCAGCCCCTAAGCGCCGCCCCGACAGAGCTCTCATGGCAGAGGGCCTTGCCTTAGTCCGGTCTAAGAGACGTTTGATCTCAGAGTGGAAGTTGAGGTTCTTATCAGTCCATACCCCCAAGTATTGGTAGACGTGTACCCACTCAAGCTCTAGACCTTGGACTCACAGTCTTTGATCACAGACATCATGTTTCAGCGCCATAGCCTTCGATTTGGCTGCTTAGATCTTAAGCCCGACTCTGCAGCATTCCTCAGATATTAGGTCCAGACAACACTGGGCCTTTCTGACTGGATTCACATTTCTTCTCCCAGTGGAGATAATTGCTAGATCATCTGCATACGAAATGATCTTGCACCCTGCTGGGAGTGAAATGTCAAGAATGTTTAACATGAGGGTCCTCCTTGAGGGGTGCCATTCTCCAGAGGCAAATGCCTGGAAAAGTGACCTTCGAACTTCACTCTGGCAGTTCTGTTCCGAAAATAATCGCCAATCCAGGCAAGCAGTCTGCCTTTGATTCCCTTGCAGATCAGGATCTCCTGAATGGCCAGCGGGTTTGCCAGTTCAAAAGCCTTCTCCAGGTCAAGGAAGACCATGACAGCGCTGTTGTTGCTGACAGTGCTCAGTAAGGTGGCCATGCCGTGGGTAGTGCTCTTGCCCCTTGTGAACCTGTGTAGGTGTTCATGTGGAGGTCCCAGCTTCCATTGGAGCCGATTCAGTACCATTTTCTCTGCTGTCTTTCCCAGGCAGTTGAGCAGGGAGATGGCATGGTACCGTCCCGGCTCCTTTGATTTGGGGACGGGAACTATATCAGCCCTCTTCTAGCACTGTGGCAGCAAGGAAGTTTCCCAGGACTTGTTGATGAGATGCAAAAGTGCAAGCTCACCTTCATGTCCTAGGTGGGAAATGATGGGGTAGGAGATCCCATCACAACCCGGGGCTGATTGGGAACTGGTCTTGTATGTCCACCATAATTCCCTCCGAGAGAACATGACATCTGTATCATCAGGTTCGACTGCCTTTTCTCTGATGAGGGCATGCCTGTCTGGGAGCAGTTCTTCTTGACTTCTCTGTTCTAGCAGAGAAGTCGAGTGCCAGTCTCTCCGCCTCCGACCACGGGTCATGGTGGGTCTTTATGTGGACTGAGCGATTTGTGGCCCATCTGATACGGTTCCACAGTTCTGAAAGGGAGGTATGGTGGCCAAAGGACTCACACCGTGCCAGCCACTTTTCCTGCTTTAACCTCTTAGCAGTTTCCTGAGCATCCCTGAGAGCCTCTCTCAGAAGAGCGTGGTTCTCGGGAGTTCTCTGTCTGCGGAAGTGTCTTCTGCACATATTGATTCTGTGGTTGACCTTAATCTCATCATTGTAGTACCAGGCGTCTTGGAAACACCGGACCACGGACGAGTTTTGGGGATGGTTTCTGAGGCTGCCTCGTCTATGGCATTTACTAGTCTGGCTTCAAGTATATCCACATTATCATTAAGTGAGAAGTCACTGGTTCTGAGGCACTTGGCCAGAGCCTCCTGGAAGGCTTTCCAGTTGGCTCTTTCCACCTTCCATCGAGGATTGTGCTTGGGCATCCAAGATGGTGGCTACTATCCCATAATGATCGCTTGTGGCAGTGTTGTCCACAGACCAACTAATTCTCTCGACCAGGGCCGCAGTGACAAAGGTGAGGTCAAGGACCCCCCCCGCCAACGTGCATAGGCTCCTGGCTGTTGAGAAAGAGCAATCTCGGGGCATGACTCTAGCACCTCAGCTATGTGGCAGCCTGCCATATCATGTGTCTGAGTGGGAGCCAGGATGGGGTGGTGGGCATTAAAATCCCCCCCTATGAGAAATGGCTCATGTGCTGCAGCAGCACAGGCTTCACTGATATCTAAGCCCCTACAGTTTGGCCTGCTGTATACATTGTACAACTTGAGAGGACCCCCGGCCAAATGGATCTCAACAGCAAAGAATTCGACACCTCCACACTGCACAGGATTGGCAATCAGGGAGCAGGGGATAGTCAACTTCACAAGGGTAATCAGGCCTCTGGTACCTTGCGTTCTCGGCAGCACAAAGGGATGATATCCCGAGAAGCGGACAGATTCCCCTGCTAGAGTCTCTTGGAGCATGACAACATCAATGTTCTGAGATCGCACGATTGCATGGAGAAGGGCGGTCCTAAGGGAGAAGCTGTTGATGTTCCACTGCAGTATGTTTTGGTTAGTGGCCATAGTGCTTGTCTGCGTTCACTATGTCATTGATCAGTTCAGTTCAGTTCAGACAGATATGCGAAGACGTCGCTTCGCCCGGGCTATATGCTCAAGGCGGCCCGGCCTCTGTCAGCTACGAGTGCTGACTCATCTTATCTAATCTTATCTGATCATCATCGCTGACATTCAGCTCAGTTCAGAGAGATTTTGCGAAGACGTCGCTTCGCCCGGGTTGTGTGGAAGGGGTAGCCCGGTCTCTATTGGCTATGAGTGCTGACTCATCTGATCATCATAACTGAACTTTTACCGTGGCGGTCGGATTGCCTGTAGGCGCTCCAGTTGCCAGGGGGCTAATGACAGGCATAGCCGTCTAACCAGCCCGGCGGCTGTCGTCTCTGGGCCCTGCCTGAGGAAGCGAGTGTGCTCGCATTCCATCAGGTAGTGCTCTAATTTGGCGTCCGGCGCGCCACAATACTCACAGCGTCGCTCATCTTGCCCAATAGTGGGGATGATTTGCCACGCACAAGGGTAGCCTATTCTCAGTCTGTGCAGACTGACTTCAGCACACCTTGATATTCTGGGAGAGAGTATCAGCGACTCATAGCCTGTGGCGTTTGAGTACCAGCTGGCCGAGGGGGAGGTTCTCGCTTCCTCTCTGTGTCGCTGCAGGG
>BOPN01002700.1:113834-131334 GCA_017312705.2 Penaeus japonicus | reverse complement strand
CAGAAGCAATGCTAGAGACTTCTGAGGAGCCTTTAAGACTGTGGTTAAATACAGGTTTTAAGCCACAGAAAGCACAAAGAGAAAAAACAATTAGAGTTCAGCCAACAAATGGACAAAAGCCTGATGCAACAGCTGGAGGTTTGAGAAAATGGCTGAAAACAAATTTTCCAGGGTCAGTTACTGATGAAAACAGACAAAATTCTGTTATTACGGGTGACCAAAGTTTATCAACAATGCTACATCATAGCTTTTTTCAGGGAAAAAGTAGTGAATTATCAAAGAAAGTTACTGGTTCTACAGGAAATATGAATAAAAATTATTTTACTACGGTAAAAAATCAGATACAACCTATGGTATCCTTTCCAGTGTTTGTGTCAGAAATGTGCAATAAAAATATGACTGGCAAACAGCCAAGCCAGGGCAGCGCATCAAACACTGCTTAACCTATGTTCTTATCAGAAGAAAGTAATCACAACCTAAACGTTCAACCAATAGGGTCTCGCTCAGTTTTCAGGGATTTCAATTTGCAGCCTCAAGTACCTGTGTTCATGCTACATTCACTTACTACTACTGACACCATGTAAAATTCAGTCCCTACTGAATCTGTAAGACCATCTTTTTATGAAATGACAGTTTTACAGTTCTCACTTCTAATGAAATTAATAGTCAAGAGTTTGACAAACTTATTGAAACAGAAAGAAAACATCCAAAACAAATGCAGTGTGATAATGAAATTCCTTTGAATTATGTGTCTGCCCTTCAACTTGAAACAACCTTCAATCCACACTCTGCCACCTTACCAGCCACCTTTGTTCCCAAATTTATCCCTCATTGTCTTCATTCACTCCTATAATAGTTATCAATGCAAAACAACCTCTAGTCCCTCAGTCTGCCTCCCTCCAGTTTCATTTCCTCCTTTAATATCCATAAACTGAAAACAATCTCCAGTTCCTCAGTCAGCTATGCTACCCTTAAATCCTGACCAGTCAGTTGCAGCAGATGAACAGGCATATCACATACTTCTGTAATCCAATTTCCATTTGTCTGCTTGCAGAATCTCAGGGCAACTACTCTGATATCAAGCTAATTTTAGTTTATCGTGTTTTGATACCTGGGAAACGGAATGGATTGTTATGCATAATGTTTAATAGTTGTGTTTTACAAATTTTGGAACTTTTTTCCACAATGAAAGTCATCACATTACATTTCCTTTCACAAAACTTGGTAAAAAATGTGTTGTATTAATCCTTGCTTCTTTGATAATCCCACAAACAAGGAGTGTTCTTTGTCCAACATTGACAGTTATCATCATTTATAAGAATAAGAATCAGTTTGATTAAAACTACATGTAAGTATTTAAAAAATGGACATTAATCCTAGAAACACATCTAGAAAGAATATTACGTCTCTCTCTCTCTCTCTTCCCACCTTTTTTCCATTCCTTCCTTCCCACCTTCTTTCCTTTCCTTCCTTCCCACCTTCCTTCCCACCTTCTTTCCTTTCCTTCCTTCCCTTCCTTCCCTCCCTTCCCTCCCTTCCCTCCCTCCCTCCTTTCTTCCTACCTTCCCTCCCTCCCTCCTTTCTTCCTACCTTCCCTCCCTCCCTCCTTTCTTCCTACCTTCCCTCCCTCCTTTCTCCCTACCCTCCTTCCTTCCCCTCTCCCCTCTTCTCCACTCCATTCCACTCCACTTCTCTCTCCCTCTCCCTCTCCCTCTCCCCCTCTCTCTCTCTCTCTCTCTCTCTCTCTCTCTCTCTCTCTCTCTCTCTCTCTTTTCTTTTTTCTTTTTTCTTTCTTTTAAATGATAATTTTTTAGAGTCATAAAACATCTTCACCCTTGGGGTTATGTTTAAAACATTTACAGTCATTTCATATTGTATTGGAAATATGTTTCAAGTTTGCTTGTGGTGTTGATTGTATTTTATACCATTGTTTTAGAATTTTTATTTCATTGGCAGCTATGCATGTGTACAATTGTATAAAGTCTTTTGACATGTACTGTACCATAAGAAAAGAAGTATATTTTCAAATAAATTTATGACCAAAGAGTTGTTATTTTTTCCTTTTCGAGTTGAAGAATTATCTTACTAGTGGCCATAGAAATACATAATGTAATGTATGTTGCAAAATCTTCCTTTCTAGAGGCATTCATATGTAACTTCATCTGATTTTGTTTTAATCAAGAATTGCTGACAGGGGTTGACATGGAAACATTTAATGAGTAAAATCTTTTTTGAGAGGGACGCTCGTATGTTTCATTAAACATGGCTTCATTCATTAGAAAATAGTATCTAGATTTCTATCACTGCCAGTGACAAATTGTGTTCTCATTTATCAACTGGCAATAATGAAATGTTAAGATCTAGTTATAGATGAAATGTAATGAGAAATATTTAGACTCGGTTTGTCCAACTGTATCCCATCAGGTCAATAAAGAAAATACCAGATTTCCCTGTTGTAAGGTTATTGCTAGTCGTAGTCCATTTTTCAGTATACTTTTGTCAGATTACACATTAAATGCATTATTGTAATATATATATATATATATATATATATATATATATATATATATATATATATATATATATATAATATCAAATGATATTGAAAGTGTATTATATATTTGTATGAGACATTCTGAATCTCTCCTTGTATTTATATTATATTTTTGTTCGAAATTCTATCAGTCAAAGGGAACTAACACATAGGATGGGACATCCAGTCTTTACTTTCAGCCAGAAGTCCTTCTGAGCAAGTTACTAGGAAGGCAATCCACCTCGACTTCCTGACAACAGGTTTGGTCAATCTATAAAGCCTAGACTTTCTCTGGAATAAGCAATCTGATGAGCAGGATATTGAGTCAAATGTTCGTGTAGCTTCAGTTGGCAGTCCCGGGCTGTGTGAGTAACAGGTCCCACACCAGTTGGATGATTTGGCTATAGACTGCACTACTTACCGTACCCCATGATCTGATATAAAGGCTGTTGGAAAGTCCTAGGCCCAGATCCTAGAAATGCTTTGCGTCATCGTAACGTCTTTTGGTCGCCAGTGAAGCAAAATTGCAACCAACACACTGATACCAACTTGACAACTTGCAATGTCAGATTTGGCACAATCTGCAACTTATCAACTCTGTTGCAAATTCCTCAAGCTAGAACCAAAACTACTCATAAATTACATTATGAAATAGTTTCATTCTTACTGGCTTGCCCAGAAATAAATAATAATGTACATTATAAATCTAAACCGAATTGCACCTAGAACCAAAGTTGTTCCAGCGTGATTCTTTTTACTGAGTCCTACCTTCTCCATACAACACAGTCCAAAGAGTGGAGCTCTGCTAAGACGCATGTGCCTACCAGAGTCCACACCTTCCTGAACTTGAAATTCGCAAAAGAAGTATTGATCTATCAACGTTACAGATATATAGGGATATCGTCAATTGATGTGATGGCAATTCACAGATCTGACAGATGAAGAAAAAGACGCTATTGGTTCAAGTAGGAAACGTCCAACAGCTTGAGTAGCTCCGAGGTCGGAAGAAGTGTTGCTCTTCAAATAGCAGCAACCTTAATATGGTCAAAGGCATAATAGGCATCACAGAGGTAAAACGAGGCAAAAAGAAGGGAGATAATGAATGGTAGACACGCCAATCCTAATTCTCACCTTCGACAAGGAGATGACGGACAAGGTCAAGACAATGTGGTATGAGATGGACGTCACATACATATGCTTTCCGAGGCGATGTTTCATGTGCCAGAAATTTGGTCACATCTAGTGCTGATCAACAGTAGACATCTGCGTAAAATGCTGACAAGTTATGCTCGAAAACTATATCTGAATTATCCTCAATGGTTTCAGATAAGACCTGTAATTTCTACAGGATGGAAGAGATCGTCTCCATTAAAGAAACGCAATAAATTTCCTATCTAGAAGCAAGAAGAATGATGTGCCATAAGGATAACACGCATCCTGGGGAAAAACAAAGCAATGCAATAGCAACAAACATCTTGCCCTGGAAGACCTATGGAAGATCTAGGAACCAACAGCCAACAAACCAGGCCCCAAAACGCTGGCAGCAAGTTCAGGGGCAAGCTCCGAAACCTTCATTAGCTGAGGAGCAAGTGTTGCCAACAACCCAAACCACTCCTATCTTTGTAAAGGCCAGCCAGCCTTTAAAGTAGAAAGAGGGGAGATGGTCCTCGGAAAGACCACATTCCAGGCGTCAAGCAGCCACCAGTCGCCAGGGAGCAGATGAGAGAGTAGACAAAGCCAAAATCATAGTCTGAGGAAAAGATCAAGTCCTCAGAGGCGAAGGCGTCGACCGTGCTGCAAGCCATACAAGGAGCGACAGTGCTGTTTGCTCAACAGGCTACTATGGCTCTTGCCCCAGCGGCAACCACAACTGCAGCAGTAACAGCAGTAACAAAGTATATTCCAGCTGTGAAGACTACTACCACCACTATCACCAAACCACCAGTGGCCAAAAAGACATGGAGAGGTCCCAATGCAAACACCAGAAACCGCAGTACAACTGTCTGGGTGTGCTAGACTTCAGTCTGTGGGAATAGCACCAGGGTCTACTGACTAACACCCGGGAGACACCGGGAAATTTGGTGGAGCTTCAGGATGACATCTTCTCCCTTATTACCCAAGAAGCCAACATGAGCCACTACCATTGTAGTGATCTATCGAAATACTCCCTTGCCCTAAGCAAATTCCTGCTTAAAGCTCGCGGTAACGTGCACCAATAGTCCTGCGTAGGGGTAGGCTGCCACCAGCTGATAAGGGATCAGCACCCATGTACGTGCGAGACAGCAGAAGACGTGTAAAGTGTATGTTATTTCTATGTGTGAATGTATGTCAGTTTATGTGTAAAAAGAGTCAAGTACCTACGCAGGACATAGCCGAACAGTCGTGGCTAGATTCACGCAAGCATTTTTAAACCAGTCTATTTACAGGTTCTGCCATAAAGATATAAAAGAAAGATTCCGATCAAGTTTTTTTTCTTACTTAGAAATAAAAGGTCTTTCCTCTTCCCATATTCCCCGGTTATTCTTTGGTCTGGCCATGATATAATCATGGCCCGCAACCCATAAAAACAATAATATTTACAATAAAAATCAACAAGAGTTAAAAGGACAATTGCTGAGAGCAGCCGAGCTAAGGGCTCATGAGCAGGAGGCCATCTGATGCTGAACCATGGCCTCGCAGGGGTTTTACAGTGACCTTTACCCACGGATGGAGCAGGCCACAGGTCCTTCAAGGTCAACGTCATCTGGCGTTTCTTCCCATCGTGGTGAAAAGGGGAGACTTGTCATTTGCCCTTGGAGGGATTGCTGTGGCGAAGCACATCATACAACTTCCTCTCCCTCGAAGTTCACAGGCCACACTTTTCAAAAGTATCAATTGAGGCCCCGTGCGCCAATCAATCGTAACCCTGAATTTTGAGATTTTGAGATAAAGGCAGCATCATGGAGTAGAGGGGTATAAAAATTTTAAGGTGAAGTCGGCCAAGCAAAATCCGACCTTCTACGTACCTAAAACACGGTGGGAAGTCGAGCGAAAAAGCGCGCTAAAATGTAGCGAGATACCCCGCGCGATTCTCAGCCAAAAAATAGTAACGTCCCCAGGCCAGCTGTTCCTGCCTGACGTGTGTAACCCAATCAGCGGTGTGTACAGCTGTGACCTCACACCCACGCCGCGCCTCAGCCAATCACAGCCACGCTAACGTTCTCGCTCGCGCCACTCTAGCCCAGAAACTCTATATTTATATAGAAAAACTATTTATTTTTTCGCTTGATAAATATTTATATAAAATTTACTTTTACACCTATCATCATGAAACCTTCACATATTTCTATTTAAAACAATTACTCTTAAAAGTATAAATAAAATTTATTTTAGAAATTTATTTTAATTACTCATACTGATTGGGGTGTAATTAACCCTATGTTAATTAACCGGACATATTCTTATTTACTTTCAAAACCTATTTAACTAAACAAAACTACCCAGGACCTTTCATTTCATTATAATACTTACATATTTGTACCAATTCTATGTGCATTATCAGTGTTTAACTTTGATCGCGATTTACTCAAAACTACGAATTTCGGGTTACGATTGTTTGGCGCACGGGGCGTCAATTGTAAATACTGGGTAAGATGTTCTACGATTACCAGAACGTAACGGTAACCATTTCGAGACCCTCGCAAATTGAGGAGGTCTGCCGACACCCTCTCCATAACCTGTTTTATCTCTGGGGCTGAACTTGATTTAGCCCTTCGAACCGCAACTCCTTTTCGCCGTTGACATTGGGGGCATGCTGCTACAAACTTCTTTACTCCTTGAAACATCTGAGGAAAATAATACTGGTCTCTCAGACGCGAGTAGGTCCTGTAGACTCCAGGATGGGCTGCTGTTGGTTTACTGTGTACCGATTTCATTACCTCATGCCTCATGGTGCGAGGGATCACCAGCTGCTGGATCACACGGTCTGGAAGATGACATAGATGATATAACGCTTGCTTTAAATTCCTCCAAAGGAAAGGGGGTTCGTCGTCAGGGCAGTCTTTGTTCTTGAAGGATCTCAGGATCTCAGTCCATAGGGGGTCCTTCCGTTGCTTTTCAGCAATCTGGGCGTCCTTGACACAAGAGCTTGCGGCTACTGCTCTACTTAGGAGGTCAGGCACATGATGGGAAGCCCCTGGTTTGTACCAGAGTTCGTACTGATAAAAGGAGAGTTCATGGGACCATCTTGTCATCCTGATTGACTTGGTGACCTGTTTAAATATGTATACTAAAGGCCGGTGGTCCGTATATATCACAAATGATCTGCCATAAAGATATGCATCAAAACTACTGACATCTTCTACGACTGCCAAGTCCTCAATATCAATCACTGGGTATATCCTTTCTACCTCCTTAAGTTTCCATAAAAAAAAATATGCAACAGCATAGGGGACACCTTCCCCATCTCGCTGCATAAGACATGCGCTGATGGCTACTTATGATGCATCGGAGTGCACCTCAAAGGGACGATCAAAATCCGGTTTCCTGAGGACTGGTGCCGACATCAATCGTCGTTGCAGCTCTTCAAATGCCTGCTGGTGCTCTTTTTTCCACAGAAATTATCTTCCCTTCCTGGTTAGAGAAGTTAGTAGGGCAGCTATCATTGCATAATTCGGAATGTGTTTTCGAAAGAAGCCTGTACATCCTAAACACTGTCTGACTCCTCTCACATCCTGTGGAGGCTTGATTGTTCTAATGGCCTCTATTTTTGCTGAGTCTGGTTGTATCCCTTTCTTGGTAATAAGATATCCAAGGAATTTAAACTCATGAGAGGCAAAAGAGGACATACCGACATTTAGGCGAAAACCAGGCTTACTGAGCAAATCCAACGTTTCTTCTAAATGCTCGAAATGTTCTTCAAATGACTGGGAATAAACCACATCATCTAAGTGGGCTAGGACATGTCTCCCCAAGACTGGACCCAACACAGTGTTGATGGCCCTTTGAAAGAGGGATGGGCCCGTTACAAGTCCAAAAGGAAGTCTGGCAAGCTGAAAAAGTCGGTGGCCTTTCCTCTGGATCTACCTCCACCGTCCAGTAAGCAGAACGGGTGTCCAGTGCTGTGAACCACTCTGTGTTATGCAGTTCATCAATGGTTTGGTTTATGCAAGGCATTGGGTGTGCGTCCTCAACCGTGACCTTATTCAAGTTCCTAAAGTCAATACAGATCCTTCCCTGTCCATCCTTCTTCCTGACCAGAACCACTGGGGACAACCAAGAGGATTTTAAAGGCTCGATGATGCCACCTGTAAGCATCTTATCACATTCCTCCCTTATGGTGGCCCTTGCATGTTCTGATAAACGCCACTGTCTGGTCCTCAGAGGGGTCTCACTGGAGGTCACTATCCTGTGTATAATACCTGGCACCTTCCTAGCATAGCTTCTTCATTAAATAAACTTTGATATTTATTTAAGACAGAGAACAATTGGCACCTTTGCCCAATTGTAAGATGGTTTACCTTCACCTTCGGTAAGCCTCCGTCTTACCCACAGTGCAGGTTTCAAAATTAACTTAAGGGAAGAAGGTGTATTGATCCTCAGTGTAGCCGAGATCTTGGGTTCCATAAAGATAATCGAAGTCGTCTATGAAATCCTCCATTACACTGCTTAGAAAGTCCCCATCATTATCCTCCCTGTTAGTGGGCACAAAGTTCTTATGAGGTACCTCCCTTGAAGCAGAGTCAGGGTGAAAAGTTTGCTCTACCGGCTCAACTCTTGCAATAACCATACCACCCTTAAGTGTCACTGGCTTTGGTCCATCATTTACTACCCACACGTTAACCATGTTCGTTTTTACAGTCACCACGGTCCTAGGCACTAATACACGGTCAGTGATTCCACAGATACATATCTCAGAATGCCGAGTTCTATTTCGCAATTGTCCATGTACAAAAACACTACTATGGGGAGGGCACTGCACAGTCTTCTGAATCACAACACCGTTTCCCCCTCGCCCATGTTACAAGTCCTTCCACCTCAACCTGGTTTTTCCTTTCCTGGTATTGCCTTGTTAATTACCTGCACCTCCCGTGAGAAGGCAATTAGAATACATGAGCGACATTTTCACGCCATTAAACACCATGTATTTTCTAAGAGATGAGTGATATGAAATTAGTCGGAAGTTGAACCTTCTTAGCAAGTCTATGCCCAGTAAAATAGCACCCGGGAAGGATATTTCATCCACTATATATATTTTATGAAAGCATAAGACAAGAGGAGCGATTTCAATTCTTACCGTCGCCTCCGCTTCAGTCTGAAACTGCCGTCCCGAAGCGCCTTGCAGGGTTTTTGACGAAGGAAAGTGTATTTTAAAACTTTCCATGGCATCACGGGAAAGTATCGTCACTTTTGATCCTGTGTCCACAAATCCTGCAGCGTTTTGACAATTAACCTGCAATTGTACTATGGGTTTCCCACGTTTTACCTGGCTACTCAGGGGCATTACTGGTTCCTTGGGGTCCTGCGCCTGAAGTCGGAACCTCTTCGACCCGGCGAGTTGCGAGAAAGGGACATCTATTTGCAAAGTGTCCTTCCTTCTTACACAGAAAACACCTCGACAGTTGACGACTTCGACAGTCTGTTGTATCATGCGAGTTAGATTTGTGGTAAGAACAATATCTCCCAACTGGAGCTACCTGCGTCGGACATAAACCTCTCCTTGGGTACTCAGGTTCACCTGATCTCTCTGAGGTGCTCACATCACCTTCACCCTTGACACCAACTCGAAGGTTCCAAATCCTATGAGAAGCATCGACAATCTCCGACAATGAACCATCCTCTTTCAATACTAAAGCTTCCCTCAACCAGAATGGTAAACCTCTTCAAAATACTCTCCTAGTCAATTCATCAGGAACCCCTGTGGCTCCAGGATAATGAAAACCTTGATAAAAAAAGAACATAAAAATCCAGAGGAGTTTAATCGGTCTTTAACTTATATTCTTCAAGTAATCTGAAAAAAAACTCTTCCCAGTTTATGATTCTATCAAACAAGGACCCATTTATTATTAGGTCTGCTGCCCCACTGCAAGAAGCCTTCGCCGCGCGAATGTAGGCAGAGTCAGTGGGAGGTCTAGTCAGGTTTTCTATGCTGCAGATCCAACTTTCTACATCTTGGTTTGTTTTGAGTTGTTGAGCAGCAGAGGTCTCAGCTCTAAACATCATTACTGCTTCCTTATGCAGAACATATTCAACAGGTTCACGGGAAGAGGCTTCACTAGTACCAGGCGTTACCCTGTTTTGTTGCTCTAACTTTGACTCTAATTCTGAGTACTTTACTTGTAAGTCTTGGACTAGAGCTTTTAGATTATTAATTTGACTATGTAGCTCGTCAAACAAAGCAATATCCATGTTTTCTATGGGCAAAAGGGTCAACTCGCCACTCGTGTTTCAATCGTCTTGTGAAATCTCTCCCGATGGACCTGCCTCTGGCTCACCACTTAATCCTTTCCGTGGTTTTCGTTTACCCATTATTTCTTTAAATTCTATAAATAAACCTTAACCCACACAAGAGAAAAATACAAAAATAATGTCACTGCTTGCCTGAAACGTTCCATCCCGCCACTGATCATCAAAAATGTATTATATTCCAGTAGTGATTTATCGAAAGACTCCCTTGCCCCAAGCAAATTCTTCCTTAAAGTTCGTGGTAACGTGCACTAATAGTCCTGCATAGGGGTAGGCTGCCACCAGCTGATAAGGGATCAGCACCCATGTACGTGCGAGACAGTAGAAGACGTGTAAAGTGTATGTTACTTCTGTGTGTGAATGTATGTCAGTTTATGTGTAAAAAGAGTTAAGTACCTACGCAGGACATAGCCGAGCAGGCGTGGCTAGATTCACGCAAGCATTTTTAACCAAGTCTATATAAAGGTTCTGCCATAAAGATATAAAAGAAAGATTCCGATAAAGTTTTTATTCTTTATTTAGAAACAAAAGGTATCTCCTCTTCCCATATTCCCCAGTTATTCTTTGACCTGGCCATGATTTAACCATGGCCCGCAACCCATAAAAACAATCAAATTTACGATAAAAATCAACAAGAGTCAGAATAACAATTGCTGAGAGCAGTGCAACAGCCGAGCTAAAGGCTCATGAACAGGAGGCCATCTGCTGCTGAACCATGGGTTTGCAGGGGTTTTATAATGGCCTTTTCCCATGGATGGAGCAAGCCACAGGTCCTTCAAGGGCAACGCCATCTCCTGGCGTTTCTTCCCATTGTGGTGGATAGGGGACTTATAATTTCCCCTTGGAGGGATTGCTGGGGTAAAGCACATCACTACACCATGACGAAAACCTATGAAGGTGGATTTCAAGGAGAAAAGGAAGAGGGATTCACCCCCAACTTCCCCTCTCCGAAACGCGACATATCAGCAAAAGCAGTCAGATACCAATTGTCAAGCAAAATAATATCTTCCCTACTACAATGGAATTGCCAGGGAATCTGTTCAAAATGGGAAGAACTGCAATTAACATATAATCCATTCTGTGTGAAAAATTTTGACCAGGGAAAGCAAACTATTTTCATACTACTATGGGATCTTGGGACTCTGTCATCCTGGAGGCAAATGTAGCTGTTGTCAACATGGACACCCCAACTCGTTTCCACATACAGATTATGACTATCCATTAATACGGCCGACACTTGGCTGGACGTCACGGAAGATTTACTTGGAAGTGAGCACTTTCTGATCCTGCTGAAGATAGTGGACAGAATCTCAACCAATAGGGCCTCACGCTGGAATATTAAAAGGGCCAACTGGACTCTTTTTGAAGCCATGCACAGTTACAGACTCCAATTGAAGAGTTCACTTCTGTTCAAGTAGCAGAAGACCACTTCGCTTGTAGAATCCTTGCAGTAGAATCAACAATCCCACAAGGCATAGGACGCTTCCGATGTCCGCAAATGTCATGATGGTCAAATGAGTGTCAAGAAGCTGCATTCAGACAGTTGAACCGTACCAGCAATGTGAACATTGCATACTACAAAAAGTTATATTCAAAAGAGATACAGGTGCTGAAGGAGCCCAGGTGTACATCATGGATGCAATACGTATCTTCCATCAGTGCACCGATGTCACTGTCACTTGTATGGGACAAGTTGTGCTAGATTGCTGGGAAATCCACTGGGTTTCCATTAGCAGCCCTGGAAATTAATGACATAATTTTTGAAAAAGATGTTGCAGATGTACTAGGTAAATCCATGGCAGAGATCTCTGGGCCAGTCCACTTCCATTCGTGGAAGTGGACGAGTGTGGGCGTTGTACCGGGTTTCCACATCCTTGGCTCAAACAGCAGCACAACAGTCACAGTCTTCAGCCCTGGAGTGCCACTCTACCACAAAGGCACTAAAGTGGGCAGGCACACAGAAGGGGAACACCAAAGAAGGATCTGAGCAGGAGAACGGCCAGTGAAGTTTGGAGTGTTGCATACCTTCAGGAGACTTCTGTCACCAGGCACTTCACTTTTTTGACAGTTGCTGTAGCATTTCCTTTAGCCTGTGAGTAATGGGGGGTCAACATGACATGGCGTACTCCCAACCAGGATATGTTTTCTGACACGGACACAAAGGGTCTGCACAGCTTGTCGTCCGACACCTGTGGCTGCTCCTGGCATGGCTCACAAGCACGGATGGTGTTAACATTGTCTGCATTGATGTCTGGCTAGTAGACAATTTGCCTCGCACGACGCTTCTTAGCTTCAGGTTAGGATGGAATGGCATAACAGTGCTGGTATGACCACACGCATTCCATACAGGAATACGTGTATGATCACTGTCACAGTACAGGTTATCACGGATCTTCTGGTATGGGCGCAAGACATTAGGTAGGTCATAGTGGTCACTGGGGAACCCTGACCTCACATGATGAAGGAGCTCTTTATAGGTGGCGTCATTGGATGCGGCTTTGTACACATGCCAACAAGAGATCCTCTTGTTGATCTGAGGTTTCAGACGCTACAAAAGATGAAATGGCATGGAGAGCCATCCTCCAGACAGAAGCATCCACTTCATCGAAGCTACCATCAACCAATGTAGGGTGATTCACAGGTGATTAGGAAAGGGCATCAGGGATGCAAAGCTCCTTACCCGCCCACCATCTTGTGAAGATATATGATCTCTTTCATGCACTGCAAGCGAAAGTTTTCGATCGCGTCCGAGGAGTACTGGTTCAGAATAGGAACCAAAGGTTGGTGGTCCATTACCAGACTGAAGTGTTGGAGTCCTTATAGATAAAACTTCCTGATGGCCTGCAGCTCGAGCTCAATGGTAGCATAGTGTGTCTCTGTGTCTGTCAAGATATGGAACCCACTGTACTAACTTGAACCTTCATGGCACCATGGTCATGCAACAACGCGCAACATAGGCCATACAGCCTGGATGCGTCAGTCTACAAAATGATGGACAGGCTTAGGTCAAATGTAAGGATATGCAAACATGACAGAGATCACTTGGTGTCTTCAAAGGCCGTGGTGTGGTCTATGGTCCAGCTGAAGGTTCTCGGGCTCATCAACAGATGAAGATGCACTGCAGTGGTCAATATCTCAGGTGTTAACTCCACCAACTGCTTGACGAGGTTCATGAATGACCAAAGATCCGTCACAGTCATGGGAGTAGGAAATTCCTATATCCACAAAAGGACATCGTTGATACATCGGAGGTGCGAGAGGTAGTCCTCAGCATGTAGCAGAATGTCGTTGATGAGCTAACCTTAACACAGTTCATCACAACCTGTAAGGCCTTATCACCTTGAAAGCAGAAAGCTTTGACAGCAAAGCCCATGGGGACCCAACAGTACTGACAACGGCCGTAGGAGGTGATAAAGGTCGTCAGATACTGGTAATCCTCAATGAGTGGAATCTGCAAAAAATCACTTAGGGCATCGACAGTGGTGAAGACCTTCGACTTCAGGCTGATGCTTCTAATTGCTGAGAGTGCCACTGGGGAGGGATGAAGTAGTCAGGACACTTGCTGGTTAAGCTTGGACAAGTCTACAGTGATGCGAACACCACCGTTATTCTTGGGGACAACCACCATTGGATGGCACCAATCAGATAGCTCTGTTAGGTTGATTATGTATTGACTTACCAACGACTCACGCTTTGCCTTAACTGGATCCTGAAAAGACAGAGGACTCACTCTTGGAGTGTGGATTGCTAAAGATTTGGCCATTGTCTTGAGCAGCAGTGTCTTCAGGGCATTCATCCTCACCAATGTCAGCATACTTGCAAAGGAAGTGCTTCTTCGTGGCCTCAGGTGACGTCGACTTCTTCAATGGAAAAAAGAGCAACTTGAAAGGGTTTGACACGAGTGTCTTGGGGTCTTGCCACCCTTGGACCTTGTTGGCCATGTGCACCTCTCGAATCTGGCTAGAAAATTGTTTGGAACAATCCCAAATCCCTACACTCGACCCAAGAAAGCAGTGGGGTCGTCAGCAAAGTCTGGACATCAATCCAGCATCTGGTCAAACGGTTGTCATAGGTGATTGTTCCGCAAAAAATAACTAACCACTGGTGGCATCTGCGACACATTAGCATTGTAGTATGTGGTACCTGAGGATGATTTGAGGTCATCCTTGGACATACAAAGGCTGTCAAAATGTTGTAGCCGATGACTGTTGTATCGGCACCTGTGTCGGGAATGATGGCAAGGGGACCTAATGAGCCATTGTGGATCAATATCTGGACAGGTGAAGGCTTGGGCTTAAGTAGTGCCAAGGAGGTAACATTCCTAGCATTTGATGCCAGAGGGGCTACCGAGCTGACAACCTTCAGGATCTGGTTGGTTTTCTCCTCTTCTGTGTCCATGCCTTTTCCGTTGGGCAGCACCTTTTGTAGTGGCCCTGCAGGTAACACACGGTGCATTTAGCATTTTTAGGATACCTTGAAGCACCAGCCCAATGACCCTTTTTGTCACAGGCACAACAAGTGGATTTAGCAGCTGGGCATGACTCTTGGTCATTTTGACGACCACAGTAGTTGCAGGACTTCTCAAATTTAGGTTTAGATGAGTTAGGCTACATCCCGGACCTCTTCTTCAACATCATCTTATTGGGACACAGCATGAGCCGAGGCTCCATCCCTCAAAGTAGTGGATATGGATCTGCATTTCTCTAAGACGTCTTGCAACATTGCCGAAGTCCATCTTTGTAAGTTTTTGAGTCAGCTCCTCATCACATATACCTATAAGTGTACCGAGCTTCTTCCACTTATCTCTGCATGATTGGTTATGCGCCTTACAGAGATCCACCTCCTGCGCTAGCATCTTCAGGCATATCTAAAAGTTGTCAAATGGTTGAAATAGTTGAGGAATATGTAGGTTCCTTAACAATGAGCTGGAGCACAAAATAAAGAGAATGTCTCGCCCCTGCTGCTGTCTCGTGGAACAACAAAAAAGCCTCTGGTTCCAACATTCCACAAATGATACATAACATATAATGTATATTAACTAATACACTTGTGCTACACAGGGCATGTTGCATCGCATTGAAGGAGTACAACAACTTATGATAGCATGAAGTATGTAGTGACATGCAAACAACCGAAATATATGTCTAATGCTACTGGCACTTTTACAAGACCATAGATCTAACACAGTAACACTTGGCAGCATTCTTGAATGTCTTTCGCTTTGCATTGGACTAGACAATACTATTCTTATATGAGACACTATTAACTATACCGACAGTACCTAGAGAAAGAGGTACTTTCTTAATTCAGTTTTGTGTCCCCAAAAGATGAGATTAACAGACGCCCTCGTCAGACTGGAAACTGTCATAAGGAATGCCTAAAACTCCATTCTATCAGCCTATAGGGAGTAGTGTAGGAGACAGTTCCTAAAAGCATTAAAGTCAGCAGGAAGAGTCTTGTAGTGTGACTCTTTGCAATTACCATCAACAACATTGTGAAGGCCGTGCCGAGGGAAGTCCCAAGCAGCCTGTATTTGGATGACTTTGCATTGTACTGCTCCTGAGGGAGCATGCTGTTGCACAAAACTCCATATAGACTTCAAGAGATCAGATCAGGTTCTATGCATTCTCACTCAAGAATTGGCAACCCCACCTTTTCTTAGAAGCAAATCCACTGCATTTTGTCAACGAAGTGAAGTTCTTGGGTCTGACATTCGACCCGAGATTGACATGGTTGCTATATGTGAAACAGCTGAAGACAAGAACCACCAAAACACTTTCCCACTTGTCGTAGGGCGCCAACCGCACAAACTCTTTTGCGGATCCGAATGCGGGTCAACAAGCTGGACTCCAACGAGGCTTTAAGGATCTGCACTGGCGTTTTTTTGTTCTTCACCAGTGCTGTCCTCTTATGCCGAAAGTGGAGAACGATCTCTACAGTTGATACATAAACTTACTTTATTACAACAGATTACAGTGAAACCCTCCATTCTTCTCCCTTGCATCCCCAGAGAATGAGCTCCCATGTTCGCTCATCATTTCTCAAGTTTAAAATGGATCATCCACATAATCCAACCTTCTGGTTATAACTAGGTGATTCAGGGTTTCCTTGTTGTCTGGACTGCTCGGCCCTCGAGTGAATGGACAGTCTTTTGGAGTAAGAATGAGGGGCCCTGTAGTAGACCTTGGTCTGAACCTATGTAGGATCCTACCAGTTGGCATCCCCCAGGTCCCTCCTTGGACAAATCCAGTCAAACTGGAAATGGGAAAAAAGGAAGAACTGATATTGAAATCATGTAGAGATTCCTAGAACACACTTCGAAATATTAGTCATCGACAGAGATGACAGAAAGCCCAGATTAGATAAGCACTTAGAGATTAGTGGAGAAACCAATGGCACACAACTAAATCAATAAGCTGCAAGAAAAAAAAAAAAAAGACTGGTATCACGTTCTCAAGTACCAATGTAAACCGGAAAATAGAAATTGATATGATCTTTTAATCAATACACATAGAATTAGAATATTTACAGAAGTACTTTATAATTTTTGTCACAGATGTAATATATAAGTTTTAAATTGATTTTAATAAGATTGTTAAGCTGCTAATGACCAAGCTGATGAAGCGGCAGACAGTTTTCAATAGTCAATCAATGAATTAACAGGTCTCTCCATGTAAGACTAACACATTGTGATGCTGGAGGCTTGATAGAGAGGCTATGTTTGTCTACTTGTTTAATTGTGCCAGGCTAATCGGTGGTGGCAGCTGTGTTTTTACGTATGGTATTGATTTACACAATTCAGTGAAGAACGAAATAAACAGTATTTTTTTCAAGCGTCTTATTGAAAATTGTGGGCAAAACTGGTTCATCCACATAAGCCCCAACCCTGTTTCCTGCTCTGTTTATAGTCATCCGCAACGAGAATTAGTTAACACAATTGCGATTCTACCTATATATCACCCGCCATTGACTATTTTTAATTGTGTACTTAAGGACTAGGATTCTTTAAGTATAGGCTGAGTTTCTTTAGGTTAAGAGCCATTACTCTAGAGTCTAGGAACACCCTTTTCATATCACATGTGTAGGCATGTCACGTTTCAAGAGGAATTTAGAGAAATGAAAAACCGTTTTAGGAACATTTCTTTCAGAGGTGGAGACGGAGAGGATAGACCCATAAAATTGTGATTAACAGAATTACATTACGATTTTCTTTATTTTTTACTGTATTTATTAACATAGCAATGAAAATTCAATCCTTCCTGTCCCTTGTCAGCCCAAATTCTGACATAAAAAATGGCACCCTTCTGAAGAAAATGAGACCGGTCCCATCTTTAAGGCTTTTGCATATCTTAATCATAAAAGTAAAAATATGTTTTGCTTTTGGAAAGTTTTTCTCGATTTTGGATTCGAAAGAAGTGGCAATTCACGTCCAGTGGCGTAACTAGCAGTCCATCGTTAGCAGGGAGAAGGTGAAGGTGATTATGGAGGGGCTACTATAGTCTGTTCACTCAAGTCTGATAGATG
>BOPN01002700.1:101334-108834 GCA_017312705.2 Penaeus japonicus | reverse complement strand
TCTATGCCCCGCTTAGTAACTCGCAATTTCATTTCAAGTTTAGACGCTGCAGATAAGGCCTATATACTTGTATAAATAAGAATTGAATTACGATGTTCCTCTCTGTTGAACTGACAAATGAACAACCTTGATTCAAGCGCCGCTTGGCTCCAGCTATCAGACCGGAATGAAGAGACTAAAGATAAGCACAACGAGCCCATAGAGTGGGGGTTGCGGGGGTGTTGTAAGCACCCCACCTCCACCCCTAATCAAGAGGAATTCGAAAATTGACAATTTCCATCTGAATACTGAAACAAATAAAACATAAACCATGTTTTGCGTATGTTAATCTTAACATTTTTTTTTTAATGTATATATTAGAGTTATGTATAATATGATTATATATCGATTTAGATTAACAACGTGCACATTCTTCACATAGGCTACAAATTTATCCTTTTCTTCAAAATGAGGGGGTTACCCTGGGGGAGACCGGCCTGAAATGAGGGGTACGCCATCTTCATCGGTCCAGAGATTGTCTTGAGTGATGGAAGGAAGATATCTAACTTAATTCTTTTAGCTTCACTTTTTTAATGGAACTCGATAATTAATGAATCCAACTTTTCACAATTTTTTTTTTTACTAAAATTAAGCATTAATGGACCCTTTTTGTGATTGTTCTATGAGATTTCCACAGGTAAGACTACATTGGTAAAACATTAGAAATCAATTTTTAAAAAATGACAGTCCCTTAAAATCAAACATGGGTAGTAGGTACCTTCACGAAAAGATAGAAGGATAATAAAATCCAATACTGAATTGTACATCATGTTTTTGCATCATGTGAACATGACATAAATTTCCCAGAAATGGCCTTGTAAGCTTTTTCTTGTGACAGTGAATAAAATACAGAAGGAAAAGCAGAATTTAACATTCTTGCCGACTAGTGTTACAAAGAGACACAGGCTGGTTTTATCAGATTTACATTTTCAACATTTGAACTTTAACAATAACAAACTTTAAAAAGATGAAAAAAAACAAAAAACAAATATATGAAACAAAAAACAATCTTTCATACATACAATCCAACTACATACAATACAAGAATGCAAGCATTTGTCTGATCAATAAAACAAGATTCACCAAGTTAAAATTTGGTGAATTAAAAAAATAAAAAGTAAGCTAGATGGTGAAGCACTGTTGGCTGTCCAAAAGCAATTATTTGACATCTGGCACTTCAAGCAGTCATTAAACATTAACTTTTAAGATGTTAAAGCGTATACAAGGCCACCAAGCAGTCAGTCCTGGATTCACAGCCATGCATTCCAACTTTCTAAGAATTTCAATAAACACTGAAAGTATTACTTCCTCTCCTTCCATTGTATGCAAAGAAATGCTGTACCAAACTTTCTGTAGCATAAGACTTTTTTCCTACCAATATTAAAAACTAACTGCATGATCAATTTAGTCTGGAAACCAATACCTGTGTCTTTTGTGATTACTGCAAAATTCAGTACTCTGCTCCTTACACGAACAAGTTTGGAAGTTGCTCATTGATTTTCAAATCTTGGTTGTTTGTTATTTCTATCTTCACAAATATTATTGTCCTTTTCCTCTGCGTCTACTTTCTTTCGCTTGAGTGGGGAAGTAGCTACTGTGCAGTCAAGGTTTTCATTCCTTGGAGATATACATTTTGATAAACCAGCTAACACTTCACTATTCACCATTGCTCCAGGGATTTCCTTATCTACAGCTTTAATGTCATTACACACAGAAGCCTTCTTTTCAAGGCTATGTCTATTATTTTTAACACTGTCAGGTCCAGTATCAATGCCCTCAGATTTTCTGGATTTACAGGAGTCTATCACAGTAAAATCATCTTCACTAGGAAGAGTTCTAACATTACAAACAGTGCAACTTTCATCATCTTTTTTTGACAAAGATGTATCTGTAACATTAACTTGACAAGTTGAAGAACCAGGAGGAGTAACAGCCTGAAAATGGTGCTCTAAAGTAGCACTGCGTTTCTCAGTATTGTCAACATTAGTTATTGAAGTATAAGGCAGATTATCAAGTTTACTCTCACTTTGTGCATTACTTGGGGAATGTGTTACATGGGAAACTACTTCATTCACCAGTGAATTATTACCAGTACTACCAGTAATGACTGTATCACAGACACTAGCATCACAAGCCTTCAATGCAGAATCATCCTGTCTTTCTGTCACCGTAACCAGACCACCAGCCTCTTGACTGGTGTGTACCACCGTATTATTAGATTTTTGCAACTTTTCCATAGTTTCTGCACGTTCAGTTTGTTCTTTTATTTGGTGGGTAGAGAGTTTTGTTTCATTACTTGGAGTATGTGCATCTACGTTTCTCTGTTCCTCAGTTTTGCACTCTATTTTGAATTTCTTTTCCAAACTGCCATCTTGAGCCTCAGTGAAAGAATTGTCCATAGTCCTTTTCAGAGGAGTTTTTTCTGCAGCCGCTTCCACTTTCACCACTTCCTCGGCCACACCTTTCACTTTAGCCTTCTCCTCTGCCACACCTTCCTTCTTCTCTCCTGGGTTATGTCTTGCACTCATCCTGTCTCTTTTCATAGACCTCTCTCTTGACATACCTTCCCCTACTGAGCTGACCTTTGTGCTAATGCCAGCCTGCAAAGAGATGATAATGTGATGATAGGAAGAAGCAAATAATAGTATATTTCCAAAAAAATGACAGACATTAAAATCACATATAAATATGATTACTATTATTCCTCTCTATGCAAAGAGTACACAAACTTACCTTTGTGTAAACAATGATGGGTCTCTGGAAGCCACGGGATGCATGGTGTGGAGTCACCATCTTCTCACTTGTGCTGAATCCCACCTCGTGCAGTAAGTAATCATTAAATTTTTCAGGGAATAACCTGATGTTCTTGTAGTTCTCAAAAATTCTTTTCTGCAAAATTGAGAAGAGAGAAATATCCAATTAGAATAATCCTTTCTCCAACACAATATGTTCTTGTGCTTAAAATTAATCTGAATTTATAAATTGAAGAACAAATTACAAAAAATTTGTATATAAGTGTGACAACAAGATTGATTATGAGAGTGGACATGGGAGTGGGAGTGGGAGTGGGAATGGGAGTGGGAGTGGGAGTGGGAGTGGGAGTGGGAATGGGAGTGGGAATGGGAATGGGCGTGAGGGTGAGGATGGGGGTGGGGGTGGGGGTGGGGGTGGGGGTGGGAGTGGGAGTGGGAGTGGGAGTGGGAGTGGGAGTGGGAGTGGGAGTGGGAGTGGGAGTGGGAGTGGGAGTGGGAGTGGGAGTGGGAGTGGGAGTGGGAGTGAGGGTGGGGGTGGGAGTAGGAGTAGGAGTCAGGGTGAGAGTATGTGTGTTTGCGTCCCCTCCCCCTTCCCATGGACTGGATTAATGACTCAATTGATATCCATGACAAAAGTACTTACTGTGAGTTTTCTGCGCTTGCTGTATGATGGCCAGCCCTGAGGTTCTAGTACTAGTCTTCCACCTGGCTTTAAGTTGTGAAATATACGCCGAAAAAATCTCTTGAGTCCTGAATCGCCCCAATTTAGATGGATCCATTTGGTGACACTAAGACATAA
The DNA here is from genome assembly GCA_017312705.2 of Penaeus japonicus. Lineage (NCBI taxonomy): Eukaryota > Metazoa > Arthropoda > Malacostraca > Decapoda > Penaeidae > Penaeus > Penaeus japonicus. The sequence continues at coordinate 105,243 of BOPN01002700.1, read as the reverse complement.
TATTAGATCAAATTCTGGCCGCACGGTTTCCAGCAGTTCATCTGACTCCAGAACATAATTTGCCTGTAAAAAAAATAATAAACGCATTAAAAAGACTTATTCACTGTAATCTACTTTTTTCTACTACAAAGTGGTCTTTTCATAAAAAGAAGAAATGTCAAAAATAAATAGCATTAATCTTTACTTACATGGACAAACTTAACATTGTATGGGAAACTTCGGCTGCCATCAGCTCTTACAGGAGGCTTCAACGGACCATATAACAACTTCATTGACTTGGGAAAATTGGCTTCCTCAGCATCACTCTTGCGGAAATAATGCTTGATGTTCTTTTCCGCAATGTTGACCAATTTCTTATCAATATCAATTCCAACCACTCGCTTTGGGTTAAAATCCCTTGCTAGAGTTAAAGTTATATGTCCAATATTACAACCTATATCAAGCACTTCCTTGCCCTCAAACCAATCACGCTTCAAAAAGTCTAGTCTCACGTCTGGAGTCTGGTCCGGGTTCCTATAACCATAATATTTGTTGTAGTTTCCATACTGAAAATGTTCATTCTTTGGATTGTATTTTTTGGGAGGGACCAAATTTTGTTGGCTAAGGTGAGGCTTATCAGTATACTGTCTGGAATGGCTTGGGTGTCTCTTGCGCTCCACTCCAGGCTGGGGAATCACTGGACTCACAATCTTGTTGTCTGACTTAGTTCGCTGCTTCTTGAAGGCTGGTCTAGCGACACCACTTGCTGATGGCTTTAGTCCAGTTGGTGTTACTGGTCCTGTGCTCTCCCTAAAATAAGGAAAAATACCAATGAATACCTTAAAATAAGAAAAAATATAAATGAAAACCATAACAAAATTTAATATAGAATTGAATACCATAAAATAAGGAAAACTATAAATGAGTAAACTAAAATAAGGAAAAATATAAAAGAATACCCTATAATAAGGAAATATACCATAAAATAAGGAAAACTATAAATGTAATATCCTAAAATAAGGATATATATAAATAAATACTGTAAAATACAGGAAAATATAAATGAATACCCTAAAATGAATTAATATATATGAATACTATTTAGAAAGTAATGAACAATAAAATAAACATGCACACATAAATACCATGTATCTATACCATACACAACAGTCTACAGTATGAATATATTCTGCAACTTATTGAATTGTGAGAAAAAGTCAGTGTATAAAAATGTAACTATGACCATAAATTAAGTCTGGTAATTATTTCCCTCTACTTAGTAAAAGAAGAATAGTCTGTCCTTTTGAATAAATTTTCTCTTTGAATTCATACCAAAGAGAGAATGTTTATTTCTGAAAATCTAAATAGTAAAAATCACTCAGTCCTACGGATGGGATGGGGTTTCAGATACCTAGCACCAACACCAAGTTAATTCAGATTCAAATAACTCTTTCAAGAAAGTTTCCTTAGTAAACATCTATTATTATTTATAATTGTCTCAAAATCCTAAGCCTCCTATGCTCACTTTTTTGCTTCTGTTGAGCTCTGTGGTGCCGTAAACTCTGTGTTCACTGTCAGTGGCTTCATTGCTTCCTCTGGGGGAGCTTTTGGTAGGATTGGGGCTGGTAGGATACTCTCTTGCAAATCCTCCTCTTCGGCAGGTCCTCCATCATTATCGATTCCTTCTACATCAGCAGTGGCACTTCCTGGCTCTGAGAGTCTCCGTTTTCGCTTCTGGTTTCAAAAAGATGCAAAATATTTTGGTTAATTCTTCAAATACTACAGAATGTAATACATCACAGCAATAAGAACAAAATGATGAATCACAATGAATTTATCCAAAAGAGATGTTAAAATCTACGATGATTCATCCATATAAACATTATCATACACCCTTCATCCATATAACCATATTATTATACAGCCTTTATGACTCACCCTCCTCCTCCTGGTGCGTCGTAGTTGCTTCTGCAGGGCATCTGTTAGAACATCTTCATTATCCGAGGAAGCATCTAGATTAAGTGGGTCATTGATGTTCGGTGGTATTATGACACGAACTGCATCTGATCGTTTGGACACAGTCCCCCCTGCTGCCTCATCTTCAGCAAGCCTGGAATAATTAATAGTTTATAAATCATACATAAATGAGGGTGACTGGAAAATATAATAAATAATGGAACAGAAATAGACCTAATATTCAGGGTTACAGTATTCATTACTTACTTTGCAATCCCTTCTTTGTCCAGGGAACCAAGATTGAGTGGATCTGATATAGTTCCACCCAGGAGAAATTTTGAGGGCAGTACGATGTTATTTTTACGTCTCTTGTTACGAAATTCTCCTGGACCGGAGTAACTGTAAGATCTTTTACGCTTGTAACGGAACTCTGGGTCTGTACGTATTTTCCTGCAATAAATAAAGTTACCATGAATTTTACAGAAAAATAAAGAGGTCTTACAGATTGCATTCATTACTTACTGTGTCACAACTGACAATTCAATTCTTGTGAATTACACCCAAGAACACAAAACAAAATACATAATGTTTTATAATAATATTGTTGTTTTTTATGGTGTTTAATTCCTTATTCTCTTAGCAAGTGGACCACTCAAGTCTAGACATTTAAACACATTAACCCTTCTGAAACAGGCCACATCATAAGATGTTTGGCCTGTGTTTGGCATCTAAAGATATCCCTTTTCTATTATCTTATAGACTTATGGTATGATATATAGGTCTATTGTATGATACTAATTAGCGTTTGGTCTGATGCATTAGTTATACTACTGGGGTAACTAATTTAAATTTTGAAAAAAAGAAATGCAGTGCAAAAGTGATCCAACCCCACAAAAAATGCCCATAACAGAAGGATTAACCCATTTGCACCAGTTGACATCCTATCACATGGTCATAAAATATCCCCATACACAGGTGACGCCCTGAGACATCATGCATTTTCTCGTTCTTAGACATAATTATTGTTGATAATTTCTTAGACTCTGTTACTTTAGTTTAGGTGTTTGAATGTCATAAAATGTAATATAATGTAAAAAAAAAATAATAATAAATAAATAAATAAGTACATAGTACTAATAAAAAAAGTGTTAAAGAAAACTACTTGATACTGATACCATTATGGTAATTTCTGCTTCTGATCGGTTGAATGAAAATATCCGAGTCACAAAAACTATGTACATACTCTTATGTACATGTATGATTATCTATATTGTTCTTTTCAATTTTGGAAAAAATAAACAATAAGTATAAATGATCTTTTTTGATACCCCACTAAAAGAATCCTTCCACTGTCTATTGGTATTATCACATAGTAGGGAAGCATAAAGGCAAAGTTCAATAAAATAATATTAGAAAAGCATTGAAGTAACATGTTTTTCAATTCAATTAAATTAATAGGGCATTATTTTTACATGCCTTTACATTGTAGACATAATCATGCAAACCATAAGTATAGGGTGGCTGAAAAACGCTCTGAGAGGTTCAGGGCAGTCTCACGCAGCAGGAAAACATCCCAAAACAAAGCATTGTATGCTTGTTATCTTCACAGAAGAAGCGGGAGTTGGTGAAATTACATCCCATAATGAATAAGTTAAAAAGTATAAATATTTTCAGAAACATAAGACATAAGACAAAGGGTATAACTATAATGTTGAAGTTTATATTCTTTTAATAAAAATATGTTATTACATAATGGAAGTGTGCAATGAGAAAAATTAAGAGGGGGGGGGGGGTAGATGAAAGGACCAACTACTCAAGAGAGTGTGGCGGTAAAAAGGTTAAGAACCACTGGTCTAACAAGTTCTCCCGAACATAAAATTGAAAGAAAATGGAATCAACTAACTGATAACATTTGCAGAGGATATCAAAAACAAATTTCAAAACCATAAAAACGATAACAGTAAGTAAACAAAC
>BOPN01002700.1:93834-96334 GCA_017312705.2 Penaeus japonicus | reverse complement strand
TGTCTGTGTATGTGTGCGCATGTGTGTGCACATGTGTGTGTGTACGTGTGTGTGTACGTGTGTTTGCATGTGTGTGTGTACGTGTGTGTACGTGTGTGTGCATGTGTGTGTGCACATGTGTGGGCACATGTGTATGTGTGCATGCATGTGCACTTGTGTGTGGGTGCATTTGTGTGTGGGTGCATTTGTGTGTGTATACACTTGTGTGTGCATTTGTGTGCGCGTACACTTGTGTTTGTGTCTGTGTACACGTATGTGCGTGTGTGCATGTGTGTGTGCGTGTGTGAGCGTGCATGTGTGTGCATGTGTATGTGTGTGCGTGTATGTGTGTGCATGTGTATGTGTGTGCGTGTATGTGTGTGCATGTGTGTATGTGTGTGCATGCGTGTGTGCATATGTGTGCGAGTGTGTATGTGTGCAAGTGTGTACACTTGTGTGTATGTACACTTGTGTGTGCGTGTGTGTACACTTGTGTGTGCGTGTGTGTACACTTGTGTGTGCGTGTGTGTACACTTGTGTGTGCACTTATGTATGCGTGTGTGTACACTTGTGTGCGTGTGTGTACACGTGTGTGCATACACGTGTGTGCGTGTGTGTGTACACGTGTGTGCGTGTGTGTACACTTGTGTGCATGTGTGTGTACACTTGTGTGTGCAAGTGCACACTTGATGTGTGCATATGTGCACACTTGTGTGTGCGTGTGTACACACTTGTGTGTGCATGTGTGTACACTTGTGTGTGTACCTGTGTGTGCATTTGGGTTCACTTGTATGCATTTGTGTGTGCACGTGTGTGCATTTGTGTGTGCACGTGTGTGCATTTGTGTGTGCACGTGTGTGGGCACGTGTGTGGGCACATGTGTATGTGTGCATGCATGTGCACTTGTGTGTGTACTTGTGTGTGAGTGCATTTGTGTGTGTGTGTACACTTTCTGTGCTCTTGTGTGTATGTGCATTTGTGTGTGCGCACACTTGTGTTTGTGTCTGTGTACACGTATGTGCGTGTGTGCATGCGTGTGTGCGTGCGTGCATATGTGTGCGCGTGTGTGTATGTGTGTGCGAGTGTGTACACTTGTGTGTGTACACTTGCGTGTGCGTGTGTGCGTGTGTGCGTACACTTGTGTGCGCGTGTGTGTGTACACTTGTGTGCGTGTGTGTGTGCACTTGTGTATGCATATGTGTGTGCACACTTGTGTGTGCGTGTGTGTACACTTGTGTGTGCGTGTGTGTACACTTGTGTGGGCGTGTGTGTACACTTGTGTGTGCGTGTGTGTACACTTGTGTGTGCGTGTGTACACTTGTGTGTGCGTGTGTGTGTACACTTGTGTGTGCGTGTGTACACTTGTGTGTGCATGTGTACACTTGTGTGTGTGCGTACACTTGTGTGTGCGTGTGCACACGTGTGTGTGCACACTTGTGTGCGCGTGTGTGTACACCTGTGTGTGTACACCCGTGTGTGCATTTGGGTTCACTTGTATGCATTTGTGTGTGTGTGCATTTGTGTGTGCACACTTGTGTTTGTACAAGTGTGCTTGTGTGTGTGTGTGTGTGTGTACACTTGTGAGTGCGTGGATGTTTGTGAGTGAGTGGATGTGTGTGAGTGAGTGGATGTGTGTGAGTGAGTGGGTGTGTGTGTGTGCATGGATGTGTATGTGTGCACGTTTCTGTGTGTGTGTGTGCACGTTTCTGTGTGTGCGTGTGTGTGTGTGTGTGTGCGCGTGTCTGTGTGTGTGTGTGTGTGTGCGCGTGTCTGTGTGTGTGTGTGTGTCTGCATGTCTGTGTGTGTGTGTGTGTCTGCATGTCTGTGTGTGTGTGTAGTGAATGTGTGTGTATGTGTGTGAGCATATGTCAGTGTGTGTGAGAGTGTAAGAGCTTATGTCAGTGTGTATGTGAGAACAAATGCTAGTGTGCACGTGAGAGCATATGTTAGTGTGTGCGAGAGAATATGTTAGTGTGTGTTATAGAATATGTTAGTGTGTGTGAGAGAATATGTTAATATGTGTGTTAGAGCATATGTCAGTGTGTGTCTTAAAGCATATGTCAGTGTGTGTGAGAGCATATGTCAGTGTGTGAGTGTGTGTGTGAGTTTGGTGTATGAGTATATGTCAGTGTGTGTGCCTGTGTGTGTGCCTGTGTGTGTGCCTGTGTATGTACCTGTGTGTGTGCCTGTGTATGTACCTGTTTGTGTGCCTGTGTATATACCTGTGTGTGTGCATTTCTTTGCCCTTGTGTGCACTTGTGTGTGTGTGTGTGTATGTCTGCATGTGTGTCTGCGTGTGCGTGTGTCTGCGTGTGTGTGTCTGCATGTGTCTGCGTGTGTGTGTCCACGTGTGTATGTGTCCATGTCTGTCTGTATATATGTATGTGTGCATGTATGTGTGTATGTATGTGTGTGCATGTGTGCTTGTGTGAGTGTCCGTGTGTGCTTGTGTGAGTGTGTATGTATGCATATATGTGTGTGTATGTATATGTGTGAGTGTGTATGTATGCATATATGTGTG
>BOPN01002700.1:68834-76334 GCA_017312705.2 Penaeus japonicus | reverse complement strand
CTTCCCTGACCTGTCCTCAATCGGGACTCATCCGCCCTGACCTAGTCTTCATCCTGACTCATTTTCCCAACCCACCCCACACTCGTGAAAAAATCTACCCTGATGAATCGTGACTCATCTACCCTTGCCTACCTTCGATCGCGACTCACCTTCTATGGCCACCGACCATGACTCACCTTCTCTGGCCACCGACCATGACTCACCTTCTCTGGCCACCGACCATGACTCACCTTCTCTGGCCACTAGCCATGACTCACCTTCTCTGGCCAGTAGCCATGACTCACCTTCTCTGGCCAGTAGCCATGACTCACCTTCTCTGGCCAGTAGCCATGACTCACCTTCTCTGGCCAGTAGCCATGACTCACCTTCTCTGGCCAGTAGCCATGACTCACCTTCTCTGGCCAGTAGCCATGACTCACCTTCTCTGGCCAGTAGCCATGACTCACCTTCTCTGGCCACCAACCATGACTCACCTTCTCTGGCCACCATTCATGACACCTTTTCTTTACCCACCAAAAACTGCGACTCATTATTCTTGAGTGTGATTCGGGAATCCAGACTCAACAATCACTTAGAGTCATTTCCTTTGGGTTCATATTTATTTTACAATGATGCAAGAATTATAGTTTTTTAAAAATAAAAACCTATAAAAATACTTAAAATATCTAATATAATTTTTTTCGGTTATTATCAATAAAAAATTAGCTTGACCTTTTTAGACCCCTTATATAACTTTTCATATTCCGTGCAATTAATAAATAGTTTTTTTTCGTAAATCAAATGCAGATTAAAGGACAACACACACACGTGTGTGTGTGTGTGTGTGTGTGAGAGAGAGAGAGAGAGAGAGAGATAATCATATTCATATATATATATATATATATATATATATATATATATATATATATATATATATATATATATATATATATATAATGAAAAACAATGTCAAAATAAGGTGTGTGTACTATTATGATGACTAGTCATGGAAATCAGCTATGCTTCTTTTGCATTCCCCTTCCTCAGTAGTTCATTTGTATGCCCGGCACTCTAAACAGGCAGGCATTCCTGAAGCCCAGGTGAAGTGATATGCTTTCTACAAATTTCCGAACACTAAGTTGTTTTATTTTCATTTTTTTTTTTTTTTTTTTATAACTATCACTCTTTTGTTGAATCAATTGATTATTAGGGCAATACACGAATGCAACTATCCTTTTTGTTTTTGTTTTTTCTGTGTCAAATTTATAAGAATAGCCATTAGTTCGCAGCACTGGGGTAACAAGTTTAACCGTCAACTTATGAGGGACAGCATAAAGCTTTCTTATTTAATGTCATGGTGGCTTATTAATCCTTGAAATTGTAAGAACTCCGATGCCGAAACAGGAACGATCGCCTGTCATGTTTCCATAGAAAGCAAGGTGTAAAACACACTTTTCCTTCTACCTTTAACACTGATTTTTCTTGACCAGATATCACCTTTATAACGAGACATTTAGCAGATGGAGAGTGTTTTTTTCTATCCGATGAAAAATACTTTTTTTTTCTATCCGAGAGGTCTGGTACGAAAGTGATAACAATCAGGTATGATGATTAAATCGGAGATATTATCCGAGAAGCTATCAAGACAGTTGTACTTCTCATCCAAGAGCCAGGATGAAGCAAATAAGAAAAAAGACATTTCAGCTTCCTCTTAAATCTCAGGTACTTACTTCCCCTCCCGTCAATCAACTTCACATCCGCATGATAAGACTGGCCAGAAAAGTAATCCTAAAACCAACATCAGTAAGAAAGTTATCATAGAGTATCTAGAGAAATGTGTGCTCTTCACTGTACTCTAGTGAAAAAGGGAGAACACGAGCATTAAGGACTTGTCAAAAAGCGCCATCCCAGAAAACTCTGCAGTGGTGTGTGACCATCATTGCTCAGTACTCGGTCAAAGGAGTACGAGAGAAGAGTCTCTAGAATCACAAAGCATCCGCTAAATTTTGAAGAATTTGATAGCCGTACCAGAAATGTCGACAACAGGAAGGTATATGTAGACAGTCCTCTCTATTGCTATACGAAGGTCAGTCTGAAAGTTTCCAGATTCTCAAGATTTTGTTCATATTATAAATTGAAACTTTTTCAAATTACCCACCCCAGAAAAAAAGGATTCTACAGGACTGCATCCTCTGGAACCATTTCTAGTAGACCTCAGTATAGGCTTCCCCAGATATATCTTGTCTCTAGCATACTCTGTCACATCCGCTTAAGAGTTCCGAAACCTTCCACAAAGTTCTTTGGCTTCAAGGGAACACAAAGAAGCCGCAAGGTGTCAGGTCCGAACTGGACTGTCCAGGTATCAAATTTGCTCCTTCAAAGAGCCCGTTGTCAGGTGTGTACTACTTGCATAGGTGTCGTCCAAGTAGAGGATGGAGATCTTGATGCCAACCTGGGTCATTCTCTTGTAGCTTCTTTATCAGCTTGGTAAGACAAACAATTGTAAACCAGTGAGTGTGAAGTTCAATAAAGATGATATGGCCATGCATGTTAAAATAAAGTACACTATCACCTTTCCCACACTTCTAGACTTCGTCACGTTTGGATGAGTATCTTCAACTAAAAACACCCACTCACCAGATTGCCGGTTGGTTTCAGACATATACTTTCAGACTATCTTGGCTCCTCTTGGATTCAGCAGACCAAAGCCAGACAGTTAGACAGTAGACAGTTAGTAGACAGTAGACAGTTGTAAAAGATGGATAAGGATAAGCCAGATTTGCGGAGCAGATGCTACGCCGGGCTTGTATGCAGTAACGCGAGCCCGCCTGTGCCAGCGTGTGCTGACTCGTGAGAGAATGTGCCAACGAGTGTTGACTCGATCTGAGCTTGGTCCTTACCCAACGCAGTGCCCAGCTACGTCAGTAACCGCCAGGTGACAGTGGAAGCTCACGAGCTTGGACGGGACTCGATCTGCCGACCACGGGGATGTGAAGTCGACACGCTACCAATGAGCTAAACAGACGGCTTAAAAGATGGGCGATGGTCTCTAAAAGTTGGTTTTAGCTGTTCAAGGGACTGCTGCTCATCTTGGTCCTATCTCGTGGGCTTCGGCTGTACTAGAGTGCTCCACCTTGCAGTCCATAAGGTCACATGTCTGAGTGACTGAACTGAAATTTTAGGCATTCACCTTCCAGATATTTTCTGCCCTATCCATATACAAAGAGAGGACGATATCGCTGAGTCGGCAGAAATAAGAGGGCAGGTCTGAATGACCTTGGAAACTGCACTGGAAACCAAGATTCCCAAAACCCCTAAAGGATGAACCATCCCTGCATTATAAGGGGAAGGATGTCAGAGGAGAGAAAATCACCTGAGAGCACACAGAACGCATCACCAAACTTAGAACTACTCAGAACGGTGCATTGGTATAGATAATCCATGCTCTCAACCCCTAACAAGTGACACTATTTCCTGTGAGACAGTAGAAGTAAACACAGACCTTGCAGGACATCAGAAGGGAAATAACTGGGAACAAGCTCGACAGATGAAGAGAGTGAGCATCTGGAGCTTAGTGGAAGAGGAGTGAAAGGAACAAAACCAAACACGAATGCGTCTTATAAGAATTACCATCCGTACTTCAAAATACTGGGTCCTAAGGAGATAAGGACACACTAAGAGGCCTCAAAGAAACAATGATGCCAAAGACCTAACCCTATAAGACTAAAACGGAAAGGGTATAGACTCTAATCTCTAAAAAGAGAAAGAGAGAGAGAAAGTGGAAATCATTTAAAAAGGTTGGGTAGGCCTCAATATACTCAATAGATATTACAATATGGTGTATTGATTAGTGTTAGGCAATACATCTGACCCTAAAATAAAGAAGCATACGTAGGCTAGAAGAGGCAGGATGCAAATCCATGATCTAAAAGAGGATGGCATCTAATGTGTGGAGCATCCTATGGTCTGGCCAATAAAAAGGAGTGGCTGTTGGCAATATCTAAACACAAATTAGATGACAGGTTACCAGAGTGATTAATTTAATGCCTAATGGCAACCATGAATTAGTTCATACAAACAAAGACACAAACATAAAGTGGAACTAACAGGAGCAACTATGATAAACATCGAAATAGGATACAAAAATATAAAGAAGAAAAGCCTATTGTCATAGTGTGTGTGTCATCTATAGATGTACAAGGTTTATCCTTGTATGTAAAACAAAAGCTGTGACACAAATGTCATACATGTTGTCGCAAAAAGGGAGGATATAATCTAGAAATAAGTCACAGGCAAGGAGTTCCCTAATGTCATGTTCAAGCCCATGATGGATAGAATGTACCATCTTAAGCAAAGGATAAGAGTGGATCATACCAACCAAGATGCAGTAGTTAGACTGGGCAGGGGTGTGTATGAGTACTACTGTCAACAAGTAGCCAAGTATACCAAAGAAAAGGCAATATGGTATGGAAACTTAAGTAGCTTACCCTCCCTCATAGTGTATAGTGCATTGTGTGTACATGTGTATGAGTGTTAGAAGATAACAGAAATTCATTGCGTCATATGTAGAAGAAATGTATGAATGAGACTGAATATCTTAACAAAGCAAGAGATGGGTTTAATACATCTATTGCATTGTTAAGATATTCAGTTGTGTTCATACTTTTCTTCCCACTTAATGATATTGCTCCCCTACAAATCAACGAAACATTAGAAATAGTTAATAATTGTGTTGACAGTGACAGTGCTCACCATCTAATGTGAAACTGTTGCTGACAAATTAGCGTAACATGATTTACATTTACTGGTTTGCTTATTTATTTTCTGAGCAGTGATTTTGTCTATTTGAAGAAAAGTATAGTAAATTGAAATATTCTTTGCCACAATATATATTTAGGCTTCCTTATTGTGCCTTCTTTTGTATATAGTATGTGCTGAGGCCTTTGATACCAAGCTATGAAATGGCTGTGATAAATTCAAGTTTACATACTGCATAAATGTTTGGCAAATCACATTTTGGTACTGAATAAATTTGTATGAATTACTATTATTTTAACCTTTATTTCAAGTTTATTACATTTTTTTTGTAAAATTACACTATATGGAACATCCCACACGCTGTATGGATCATCCCATTATGGGGGGGATATTCCATACAAAATTAAGATTTCTGAAAAATGCCTACTAGGGAAATTGTATCATCTTGCCAATATTAGTCTTTTTGTCAAAGAGAGCCCAATCCTTAAGGTATATTTTCCTGCTGTTGTTTTCCAACAGTGCTGTTTCCCTGAAGGGCAGGATTTATTTTTTCCATTAGTAGCACAGTATACTCCCATGTCACCCTGAGCTAGTCTCGTTACAAGGGCTTGCCATAACTAACCAACTTGAAGATAGTTACATTGGCACATAGTAGATGCTGCCAAAAGTGGGTCTCGCCACAACCAGCTGAAATAGACCAGCAGTGGCACATAATAGATAAGGGCTAGTGCATCTAGCAGGGGTTTGCCATGACTAAATAGCTTGAACAGATCTGCACTTACACAACAGACATGTGTAGCCATGCACCCAAAAAATTAACCTTGCAAAGCATAGGAAGAGGGTTACATTGGCACAGATAAGTCATGGACCTAGATACCATATGTAATAGCACATCACAACCTACTCAGCCCGGGGAGAGGAGCCGGAGAATACTGGAGGTGTGTGTGTCCATTTTATCACCCATAAGTCAGAGGCATTGGTCAGTGAAAACCTGCTGAATGGCTGCTGCCACAATCAAATGTCTAGATACAACAATCACAGGGAAAATCCATAAGGCAACTATGGTTGCTGAACAAGGTAGAGGTCTGTGGAAAAAGAGAACAGGAAAAAGTTATTCCCCATAAAATTCATGCATAACAAAACATGCACATGAATGACAAACAAAACAAAAGAATGTTCCATACAACTCCATTACTTGTCATAAAATACAAAAGTAGTGTAGAACAAAAAGTTAAGAAATCCATGAGACAGAGAAAACAACTCAACATCCACACTCCAAGAATGGGAAAATTCTAGTCAACATTACCTTGCAAATGCAGACTTGACAGAGGGAAGGAGTGGCTGGGGCTTGGTGTTACCAGGGTGGATTTTCTCTTATACTTCAACCTGGGTTAAAGGTGAACTCAGTTGGTATCATCAGTATGGCAATCATACCTGATCATCTAAAGTAGTTCTCCTTTCAGCAGAAGAGTCATGAAGACTGTAATCCTTCATATCACAATATATCTTTTTATCAAAACATATACTATGTCAAGTTTATCTTTTTATATAAATGTTTTAAACTTAATGATCCTCTGTATGTTTATCTTCAAGTTTATAAATAAAAAATACCTAAATATGATTTACTGCACACAAAGGGAAGGATTAGAAAGGGAAGGGTAAAGAGGAAACAAGCACAGATTGATATGAAAACAAGTCCACAAACTGACATTGCAATATAAACAGTAGTGGACAAATGCTACATTTCATGAGGGGAGATAAAAGTTACACATACATGTCATTTTTTCCATAGTCTTAACCCATTGTAGATGGAAATGTATTTGCTTGCCCATTCTCCAGAATGGGTTTTATTTCAAAAAAAGGCAGCTTTGCACAACATACCTTGACTTTTCCCATTCTCTCTCAGTCACTAATTGTAAAACTAGAGCCATTTTTGGGTTCTATTATATTGTGAGACATTTATGTTTTATTTAACAGGCTCTATCAAGCTGCAGTTGACTAAAATTGTAGTATAGGGTCCATATCAGCACATTATCTCAATACTCAGTGTGACAGAGGTATTCCTGTTTTATGGGAGGTCAAAAAAACAACTTTATATTTTTCGTATATGATTATCCGAAAAATCTAACAATCTACAATGAAAATAACATGAAGAGGAAGGGAAGAGGAAGGACACCTGTGCTTATGACTGTGAGTACCAAAGTACAAGGCAGCCCTACTGGCACAAGGGTACATTGTAGACACTGGGCATGGTTTGAGTCACCTTCCTCTTCTCGTTCTACCTGCAAATCTGTCATCGCCAATACTTTAAAGCAAGAGGTTGGTATCTTGCAGTGTCCTGTTGCTCTCTAAAGATAGTGCTTGCTAGAGACCTTGGATAGGGGCCATTCAAGGCTCTCTCTCCTGCTGGTGCTAGGAGACAGTGGTGCCATATAGGTTTTGGATTTTAGGTTAAATCCATTTTCCTTAACATTATGGCAATTATAGAAATTATGATTGCAATTGTTATCATCACTCACTCATTGCTCATAGTACAATAAAGAAACAGAGTGATATAAAATCCCCCAATAACATGTACATCAGAACACCCACCATCAGGCCAAAATCTCCTACATTGTGTATGTCATAACACCTGTCCACAATGGGTTAACCCATTCCTGCAGGCACTGTTCCATCTTTGTATGGCTGCAATGCCGGGGCTCTCGAACGCATAGGCCTAAATCAATTATACGATTGACGCCGCATGCCTGCACCCGGCACTAT
>BOPN01002700.1:58834-63834 GCA_017312705.2 Penaeus japonicus | reverse complement strand
AGTTCATGTCTGAATATTTGGATTCTCATGCCATTACTGTGTAGTTTATAACTATCATGTGTGTACTTAGAACTTTTAGAACTGGTTCTGGATTATTTCCAAGTTTTTCATTTCTGTATGCCACTTCATTGAAAGACCATATTTGGTACTTCTTATTTAATATTCCATTCTCTAAAACTGCAAATTAGGACTATGACACTAACATTTTCTTTCTCCTATACAGAATGTAGATGGAGCTGTCCATTTTCTTTCTACTGACATCAGTGTCAATCATCCTCTCATTTTACCTACAAATTATAATCTAAATTTTATCAGAATCTGGCATAAAATTTGTGTATATAATTAAGGAACAATAAATATAGTCTGTTTTGGATTCTAAATGATTCCTAATAAAGGATACTTTCTTTCCTGCGATACTTCAATCAAGAGGTTTTTATATATGCTTTACATTATTCATTACTTCTTTACAGGCTTGTTTTTCTTATTCTTTTTCTTGAAACCTGCATTCATTCCTCTCCTGACCATCCAGCCCTTCCACCAGGCTTGGATCTTTGCAGCAGCTCTGTTCCTCCTATCCTCCTCTTCCTTCTCCAATCGTTCAATTTCTTTTGCTGCTTCGTATTCCATCACCACTTTCCTGAAACCCTCATATTTTACATCCAGATTCTCCAGATCAGTCTTCTTGGTCTGGACTTCTGCTTGCCATACAGCCACTTCCTGTCTCTTTTCCTGAGTGTCAGTCTTAAACTTGTTTTCCCATTCTAGTATTCTGCCCTCTAGCTTTGCACAACTCTCCTTCAGGAAATTCATAAGAGCATCATGCACCCTTATCTCCTGGGGAATTTCTCTCCCTACTTTGGCATTCTTGCTGCATATGTCTTTCATTTCCTGTTCTATCACAAATTGGAGATTCTCTATCTGAACTTTTGCCAGCTTCTTCTCAAACTCTTCTCTCTTGGGATTCAATCGTTTAGCGTCTTCCACAGCCTTGGTCAGATAGGCAATCTCCTCATCCTTGATTTGAATCTGCTTTACTGTGTCCTGCCTGACGCTTTTGAGTTCTCTCTGAAGACATCGTATTTTGTTGCTCTTTTCAAAGTGTTTTGCTTTCCATTTCTGTCCATGAAACATAGCTATAAAGTCTGCCTTTTTCTTTTCCTCTACCTTTTCATTCTGAAGGAATTCTTGAAGGCAGTTAAAACTACAAGAGCTCTCTAATTCTTCAGCAAGGCTGATGAATATTTTTTCAATATATTTCAAGTCATCATGAAATTTCCTCAAGTTCAGAGCTTGAGCTTGCTCGTCACTGCTGATTTCTTCAGTCAAGTCAATGTCTTCTACATCTGACTTGGATGGGGGCATCGGAAGTAATTCTCTTATCAGCTGAATGCTCTGATAAGCTTTCTTAGTAGATTTACTGACTTTTAAACTTATTCGTGGCCCAATATTATAATCTTCAAAACTTAATGAAGCACACATCTTTAGTCAGTATAAACAAGTAAAATCTATGACCACAGCAAGTTGAAATACATGTGGTGGACTAGTCTGTGGTTGCCCTGACAACAGTAAACAATCACCATGACAACCAGAGAGCTACATACAGAAAATGGTAATAAAGAGAAAATGGATTAGTATAGCTATGACTTAGATAAAAAAAAAAAAAAAATGTTACCATAATTTACAAAACTGCAAATGCAGATAAAACACTATAGCCAAATGGAATAATTTACCATACAAGTTTAAAGCCATTACCATGGGTAACTATATCAATACTCATTGCTAACCAATAAAGTCAATTAGTGCTTTCCCGATTGCACACTATTTCTATCATAAACACAACAATAGTTATATTCCAATATAATTTGTAAATGAGATAATCCACATAATAGCTAAATAATACAATCCAGATGTGATGCTGGTTTCGGTAGTGATGACTGTGATACTGATGGCGCATGAATAGTGATGATAACAATGATAATAATGAGTGTGGGGTTGCTGGTGTCGAGTTTGCGGTAGTTGTATTGGTTGGGATCAGGGTGATGGTGAGGTGGGTGATGGTGGTGATAAGAGTAGTTGGTGATGTGGGTGGTGGTGATGTGGGTGGTGGTGATGTGGGTGGTGGTGATGTGGGTGGTGGTGATGTGGGTGGTGGTGATGTGGGTGGTGGTGATGTGGGTGGTGGTGATGTGGGTGGTGATGAGGGTGGCAGTGATGAGGGTTGTGGTAATGATGGTGGTGATAATGATGAGGGTGGTGGTGATAGTGATGAGGGTGGTAGTGATGATGATGATGATGGTGATAATGATGACAAATAATGACAATAATAATGGTGATGAGGGTGGTGGTGGTTGTGATAAGGTGGTAATGATTATGTTTGTGGTGGTGGTTATTGTATTGGTGGTGGTTATAGTTGTGGTGGTGGTTATGGTTGTGGTGCTTATGATTATGATTATGGTTGTAATGATTATGGTTGTGGTGATGGTGGTTATGATATTAGTGGTTATAGTTGTGGTGGTGATGGTGGTTATGGTGGTGGTGATGATAATTCGCCGGGGTTATATGAAGTGATCCCACCATGATAATGATGATGATGATGGTTATGATGATAATAATGATTAATAATAATAATGACAATTATAATAATGGTGGTGATGAGGGTGGTGAAGGTGGTGGTGATGGGGTTGGTGGTGGTAGTTGTGGTTATGATAAGGTGGTGGTAGTGATGGTGATGGTTATGGTTGTGGTGATGGTGGATACAGTTGTGGTTGAGGTGGGTAAGGTTGTTGTGGTCGTGGGTATGGTTGTGGTGGTCATGGGTATGGATGTGATGGTGGTGGTTATGGTTGTGATACTAATTATGGTTAGAGTGGTGGTGGTTATGGTTGTGGAGGTGATGGTGGTTATGGTTGTGGTGATGATGGTGGTTATGGACATGGTGGTGATAGTGGTTATGGTTGTGGTTATAGTTGTGGTGGTGATGGTGGTTATGGTTGTGGTGATGATGGCTATGGTTGTGATGGTGATAGTGGTTATGGTGATGGTGATTATGGTTGTGATGGTGTTGGTTATGGTTGTGGTAGTGGTTTTGGATATGGTGGTAATAGTGGTTGTGATGGTGGTTATGGATATGGTGGTGATAGTGGTTATGGTTGTGGTAGAGATGGTGGTTATGGATATGGTGGGGATAGTGGTTATGGATATGGTGGAGATAGTGGTTATGGTTGTGGAGGTGATGGTGGTTGTGGTGGTGATGGTGGTTATGGTTGTGATGGTGATTGTGGTTATGGTTGTGATGGTGATTGTGGTTATGGTTGTGGTACTGATGGAGGTTATGGACATGGTGGTGATAGTGGTTATGGTTATAGTTGTGGTGGTGATGGTGGTTATGGTTGTGGTGGTGATGGTTATGGTTGTGGTACTGATGGTGGTTATGGACATGGTGGTGATAGTGGTTATGGTTGTGGTTATAGTTGTGGTGGGATGGTGGTTATGGTTGTGGTGATGATGGCTATGGTTGTGGTTGTGATGGTGATAGTGGTTATGGTGATGGTGTTGGTTATGGTTGTGATGGTGTTGGTTATGGTTGTGGTAGTGATGGTTATGGATATGGTGGTGATAGTGGTTATGGAGGTGATAGTGGTTATGGATATGGTGGTGATAGTGGTTATGGTTGTGGTACTGATGGTGGTTATGGACATGGTGATGATAGTGGTTATGGTTGTGGTTATAGTCGTGGTGGGATGGTAGTTATGGTGGTGATGGTGATAGTGGTTATGGTGTTGGTTATGGTTGTGATGGTGTTGGTTATGGTTGTGGTAGTGATGGTTATGGATATTGTGGTGATAGTGGTTATGGATATGGTGGTGATAGTGGTTATGGTTGTGATGGTGATTGTGGTTATGGATATGGTGGGGATAGTGGTTATGGTTGTGGTGGTGGTTTGGAAGTGACAGTGATGGTGGTTATGGTTGTGGTGGTTATAGTTGTAGGGGTGGTGGTGATGATGATAATAATAATAATAATAAAAATAATAATAACAGCAATAATAATGACAATAATAATGATAATAATAATAATAAAAATTTAAGAAAGTCAACATCAATAAGAATATAACCCAAAGAATTAGAATCAGATATCAGATAGAATCAATATCATTATTCCTATTACTGCTATAATCATCTATGTCCATCACCCACTATTGCTATTATCATTATGTTTGGTATTATCATAATCATTATTCTGCTTAGAATCATAAAAATTATAATCTTCACTTTGTTATTGTCACTATTAAAACTTTATTATCATTATTATTATCCTCAGTATTACTTTTACTTCTATATCATTATCATCATTATAATTTTCAACATTATCATCATCATTATCATCATCATCATCACAACTATTACCACCACTATCATTGTTACCATCATTTTCATTGTATTAACATAACTAAACATAATGGATGACTCCTACGTGAAAACTTACCTGTGGTCATAAAATCCCTTTAGTATAGCACCAAAGGAATTACTCAAAGGATCGAGCCAACTTTGCAACATGGAGCATTCCATCTTCACAAGGATCATTTGATGCAACCTGAAAACAAATGTTGTGTCAGGTCTTAGGTATATAATTTTTTTTTTCACATAGCTAAACCAGAGATTCTTAAAATAGGTTTAAAGTACCCAACATCATATTCAAATCTATGTTACTTTACTGTAAACTGATAAAACTAATTGTCAATGTTTCCACTTAATAAATTATCCATTATTTCAACAATTTGATAATATGCTGCTTCCTATCATTATACAATCATTTGGTGTTGATAAATAAATCTGGTCTATTCAGTCTAGGGGACGAGCAGGATTTAAGGAAGGGAAGTATTTGTTGTGGAAAATGGGTTAGGCTCCCAAAGCCTTGAGAGAGAGAGGACTAATGCCTCTCTCTTGCACCTTAGTATGTCATTTATTGCAATACTGGTTAATGGACTGAAATATATATAT
>BOPN01002700.1:48834-51334 GCA_017312705.2 Penaeus japonicus | reverse complement strand
CAAAGGAAACAGCAGGCTCTCCCGTTTCGAGTCAGTTTCCTCACTAGACAACAAACACAAAATTTCATACTGATGAGGATTTAGTACACAATGTGTTTGTGTTAGTGGCCATGAGTAGTACCTATACCCCTGTTCTTCTTTCATACCTGTATAATTTCTCGATATATGAATTGTTTCACTTACTTTTCTACCCACTGAAACATTGCTTCTTTTTTGTCAGCGAGAAGTTTTTTCATTGGAAATTCTCCTGCCGGGAAACACACAGCAATAATAATGATAATATTATCAGTTATGATGGTGATAATAATAATAATAATGATAATAAAGAGAGGAAAAATTGTTTCTAATGAAGGAATTATATTACTCAATTGCGATGAAAACAGAGATGAATAAGGACATAAGTACCTTGCCGTATTGAAACTTAACAATCTGCTTAACCAGGAAGTTAAAGAAAAGGCCAAAGCAAAATACATACGGAGGGTAAAGAAGTTATGCAGGTATATGCTGAATGCTGGAATTTTGATAGCTGGGACCAATGCATGGAGATCGGGCAGTCGTTGTGGTTAGGCATACTGGAGGAATAGTCATTAAGCCCAAGAAGTACTATGGCAAGGCAGTAAATGGAACGTAGGCAAGGGAGGGGGTCCAGGTTTGATCAGCATTGGCGAATACGTAAGAGGTGAATGTCCTGGGTTAAATAACTACGTGAGAGAAAATAACGAGATATTGCTAAAGACGGCTGAGCTGGAAGGGGTAGTTTCAGAAGTGGATTGTCTTTAGGAAAATGTAGAAAGGATGAAAGAAGAAAAGAAAAGGCTGTGGCACAATAAACCTCTGCATAAACAATTCGTTCAGATCAGCGACTGTGTTCATTAATAAATTATGTTCGTTAATAAATTATGACAGCGAATCAAAAGTGATTTTTGAAGAAAGAAACCATAAGGCTGATTTACGCTGTACAAGGACACAATTTGAGAACAAGCTATGTTAGGCCAAAAATTAATAGGATTAATAACATATGAATTATGTAGGATGTGTGGTTCCCACTCGAAAAATGTGATGCATATGATAAGTGGCTGATCAAATATTGCAAACACACGATATAAAGTTATACATGGTAAAGTAACTGAACATCTGTATTGGCTTTTATGGACGATATCTGAGTTTGTTTTCAGCAAAAATTGGATTGATCATATTCCCAAAACAGTGATTGAGAATGATGGTTACACACTATTCTGGGACTTCAATATTCATACTCATCTAACTATAGTGCACACACGTCCGAAGATAATCGCCATTGACAAAGAAAATAGATGTTAGATATTAAATGTCATTACTGACACTTCAACGTGACAGATAAACAAACTAAGAAGATTAATAGACATTCGTTATCAGACGAAAGTACCAAGTTATTACACAAACTATTCCATTAGTAATAAAAGCATTAGGGATTGTCAGTGAGACACTTTTTTTTTTTTTTTTTTTTTTGTGAAATTGGGAATATGTGGCCGGAAGTGTACAAATGACCGTTTTATTTCTAATAGCAGGTATCCTGAAGCTCGGCAGTGCTTTTCCCAACAAGTAGCATAAAAGGATGATAATAATGATAGTATTGATGAAAACAATGCTAATGATAATGATAATGATAGTAGTAGTTAATGATAATTACTGTTTCTATCATTAGTCTGTATTAAACGTTACCATAGAAAACGTTATTTCTCGATTATTCGACTTTGTAAAAGGTTTAACTATGATGTATTTCTAAAGCACACACACACACACACACACACACACACACACACACACACACACACACACACACACACACACACACAAGAACATTGGTTCTTTGTTGCTGCCAACCTACTACAGATATTACAAAAAAAAATCTATACCCAAATGGTCCCTCGTTTTCATTAATAAACAGTATACATTCTAAGGCATGGTAGATCAATGCAATGGCAAATTTATAGCCCTATGACAAAAAAATGACAAGTCTAAGAAACACTTGGTGTAAGTTTCATTATCGGTGTAGATTTTTTTTTTTTTATCTCACTCTCATAGTAGCTTTTAAGGTGCCAACCATCAAGTGTTAATCATTATTCGCCTTGCCTCTTGCCACTTGGAGCTACATGTTCATAGACTACAAAAACCGGATGTGGGAGCTAAGAATTAAACACGTATGATGAAACCGGCTGTCAATTGGGTGTGCCAAGAGGAAACACATCGGTTAGTGTCTGAGATCCGTTTGATGATATCTAAACAAATCTGATTAATTTAATTTAAGGTAAATTAACTTTATTAACTGTCTCGTCTGCGAAAGGTCTCATTAAAGTGAAATACGCCCTTTGTTATGTTGTTGTGTACCTACACGTGTTACCACATAGCAACTGCAAACCAACAGTTTAAAAAATGTATTTACATAGTTTCAAGCATTAATGAATTTTGGTAACTATTGTAAAAAAAAACGACTAAATATAGTGGAACTGCACGTAACTTG